>VCAZ01000289.1:302790-362611 GCA_005784505.1 Bagarius yarrelli
CAGATGTTTGTGTGTGTGTGTGTGTGTGTGTGTGTGTGATTCAATTTTCTTACACACACCACAGCATCTTGTTTCATGGCAGTTATAATATGTGGAACTATATAAAAAAGAAAGAAAAAAGAGAAAGTGAAACGTATTATTAACCTAAGCATAATGTTGAGCTGAGAATAATTTAAAGCAGTGAAGGAACTGCAGTTTTATAAAGACGCAGAGAGACACAGATAGCGATGGGTTCCGACGGAGCGAGGGAGCGCACTGTCCAGGCTATTTTTAGACCGGAGCATGAGCAGACAAGGAAAAGCCTTCTCTCTCTCTCTCTCTCTCTCTCTCTCTCTCTTTCTTTCTGATTCTCCCTCTGAGATGAGCTGTAAGAGGGTCTAGCTATTGGCCCGTGAATATATAACATGTATTTTAATGCTGTTCAAAAAAAACAATGTTCGGCTTTGATCAGTAAAAAGTAAAAGTAAAAAACAATAAACAAAACTGTGCGGTAAAAAGATCCACATCATTTATATTTACAGCGTTTAGCAGACCTTCTTATCCAGAGCGACTGACATTCTTCTCTTTTATACAGCTGAGCCTCTGGGGGTTAAGGGTCCTGCTCACCTGCTCAACGGTGGTAACTTGGTGGTGCTGGAAATCAAACCCTATCTCCCAATTAGCAGCCCAACAGCTCAACCACTGAACTACCACTTTTCCAGCCATCAGTCTTACAGACAGTTCTTCCTATCACACCGAGGGTTCACCACTGGAGACTGAAACTTTTAGTCGACAATATCGACAGCTTTGATTAAAACACTGTAAAAATAAATATTTTTGATGTGGTACTGCGTAACGGAAGGACCTGCAATACCGCAGTGTAACCAGTACAACAGAACAGACAGAAGAACAGAAGGACATATTAGAGTGTAAACAAAGCCAAACCAGTCGAGTAGTAAAGTTTAACCAAACTACACAAAGCAGAGCGTTGAAAAGCATCTGATCAGATCGACGTAGATGTTTACAGAAGTTCTTCCACCGACACGACAGTAAAGTTTAGTCACTTTACGGTTATTTAGATTTAAAGCTTTAAAATAAATGTAATTAAAGTGTAAAATTAGTGTAATAGAAAATGTAATCAGTGTCGCATTCAGTTCCAATTATAACCTGATTTTCTGTATGAAGCTTGCTGAAAAATATGAACAATTAAATATAGTAAAATAAATCTAAATAACTGATCTAAGCCTGTTGGATTTTTAATAAAATAATTGTAGCCCAATTAAGAAAACATTTTTAAAAGCTGAAGCGATGTCCTCGTTCCAGTCACGATTAATCGCTTAGTTGTTCTGATAATCCTTCGTTATTCGACTGTTAAATAATTGTTCAATGCAGTCTTTCTTGGAGACCGTTTTATTCTCTCGGCTCACCGGTTTGCTGTTGGGCATCTCGGCTCACCGGTTTGCTGTTGGGCATCTCGGCTACTGGGTATTCGTAAGGATATATTGCGCATTCGAGCGCCGCAAACAGCTAGATTTGTGTCACGAGTCTGAAGTGCTAAAGGGAACAACAGAATCGGAGAAAACACAAAACAATCCACAGCTCATTTCTCCAACATTCTTATAATTACAATTACAGCCAGCCTCAGCCTCACCAGACCGACTTTAATTTGTGTCTATACTTTAGCAAAATATGAATTTTTTACTGTTAAATAATAAAATTAGCAGATTGTAACCAGTGACTTTATCCTCCATCATGTGCGTGGCAGGACTTTCAGACACAAAGACGAGGTGATTACCGAGGTGGAACTTTTTCTCATAAGCCAAAAAAAGGCTTAAAGACTCAACAGCTCATCCATCGTACAGAGGAGTGTGTTGCTTCAGGTGGAGGATATGGAGGATATGTAGAAAAGGACTGTAAACTGTAGATCTGAAGGCGGTTCTGTATCTTTAGGATTGTATTGTATAGTATTGTATCTTCTGCCATGAAGATGAAGACTGATATTTTGTTTAACAATAAACTCTTTGTTTTAAGAGATTAACTGGTTATGTTGCCTGGGTTCCGATTTTATCTTGGCTCATCTTTGAATAAACTCACGGCCAACTTTGGTTTTTATTATAAATTTTTTTCTAAGTAATTTGAATACGAAATGTTATAATTACCCCTGATAAATACAGTGCTGTTTAGTCTACACTCATCCTCTCAGTCTGATAACTGCAGCAATTATCGGATCAGCTAGGAGATTTATGATACTATAACCATTCAATCTACAGTCTGAAACTCACGTTAATTAATTTGTCATTCCAAGTGATTCTGTTTTCTCATATTAAAGCCGAATATGAGATATTCACTATTCGCCATTCTTGCTAATGAAGGTAAGGAACACCTTTTTAAAAATGAATCTACAGACATGTCTGAGGTATTCGCTTCTGATTGGCCTGAATTCTCTGCCCACGAATCCCAAAGCAATTACAAAAGAAGGCCAGGAGATGACATGAAGTCCACTTAAAGCAGAATAGTTAAGCAGGGCACTTACAGGGAAGTAGAGAAGGAGTGCTCCAAACAAGATGGCTTCCAGCAGAACCAAACCCGAAGCTCTGATGCTCTGGAAGACAAAAAAAACAGCAAACATATCATTTAGTTAGAAGTCATTAACTTGAAAAGTCCAATAAAGACCTTTGTTACAACAAAGAATGAAAAACTGACATTTACAATTACATTTCCTACACTCGGCAGACATCATCGTCTAGCGCGAGCTACATTTATGTGTTTAACCCTAGGTCAATGATTAACCCTTTAGTTTCTAAGCTTCATTTCATCCAGAGTGGATTTACACTAATATATTATGACCCAAACAAACATCCGTCCATCCATCGCTTATTCCTAATCAGGATCACAGGGATCTGCTGGAGTTTATCCCAACTGTCACTGGCTGAATGGCAGGGGTCACCCTGGACAGGTCACCAGTTCATCTCAGGCCCACAGACAAACACACACACACACACACACACACACACTTCTATGGGCAATTTAGAATCACCATTTAATGTAACATACATGTTTTTTGACTGTGGGTTAAGGGCCTTGTTCAAGGGCCCACGGTGGTGGCTTGGTGGTGCTGGGAATCAAAGCCACCAGTTCCCACCATCCCATGATTACGTTGTAGGCGAACATCAACACATTTATATTCATGATTGTGTTATTTTAGAAAACTCATTTTATTTATTATCTGTATTTAAACTAACTTTATTTTAAACTAAATAAATGAGTAAAAATAGTTTAAATAATCTTTTAAACATTTATTTAATTAAACCTGCACACTGGTATTATCCAGCAAAACTTATCTTTGTATTCATTTGAGCGTTTGAAGTTTAAGGGCCTTGCTCAAGGGCCCATCGGTGGAAGCTTGGTGGTCCTGGGAATCGAGCCCACAATTATTCAGTCAACAGTCCAACACCGCTGCACCGCCACATATTCCACATCTCTCACACACTTTCTTTCTTAGATCAGAGTGAACATCAATTAGTGCCAGTTAAATAAAGCTTTAAACTGGAATCCAGCACAGGATGTCCTCCCATACACTGTAAACTATATAGTGCACTTTTATTTAGTCACCACTAGCTGGTCATAAGTAGTGATGACATCACAAAACAAAACTAGGAAAAAATCTTACACTTAATTTAAAAATAAATGTCTTTACTTAGATTTTACATTTACATTTCTGGCATTTGGCAGACGGTCTTATCCAGAGCGACTTACTTTTTTTAATGTTGTTCATATATATAAGCAGCAATAAGTGGTTAAGGGCCTTACTTAGGGGCCCAGACGTGGCAGCTTGGTGGTAATGGGAATCGAAATCTGATCTTCCAGATAGCAGTCCAACACTGTGCTACCACTTCCCCCATTTATTTATTTAGTATATGTCCCTATTCAGAGCGTTGGAAAAACAAAGTGTAAATCACACACTCGTCTAGAACATCTTTGTATTTTGTATCATTCTGTTCTTCCTTCAGTGGAACTGCGAGACTCAAACCCCTGTCCCAGCATGACAATGTCCCTGTGCACAAGTCCCCTGATCTCAATGAAGACATGCTGTGTTCTGATTGAAGCAGAGGAACTCTCCTGTCCTCTACAGAGTCCTGATTCTGACTCCACCCCTTTAAACTGAACACCTTTGGGATGAACTGGAACCCCGACTGAACCCCAGACCTCCAAACCTCAACATTAGTGTCTGATCTCACTCATACTATTGGAACTGAATGATCAAATCCACACAGTCACATGACCCACACAGTCACATGACCCACACAGTCACATGACCCACACAGTCACATGACCCAATCCCTGTGGAAAACCTGCACAGAAAGGAGGATCTTACAGGAAGTCCAGTGAATCTGACCTCGCTTGAGTCTCACTGAATCGATAAACCTGAATTTCTGAGCATAAAGCTTGTTGAATCGACCTGAAGTGAACCTGACATTTTGCTACACTACAACACAACAACACGAGCAAAAAAGTAGGCTATAAACTCACAAGGCCATTAAACTAAACAACATAATCAGCAAAAGCGCACAAGACTACTCATCAAATATTAAAGCCACTCCGATTTTTACAGTCTAATGCACTGAAAGGTCACACCAAATCGATGGGAATCATTACATGAGCCGCTGACCGGCACTGATAACCGTGGAGTGTGTCTCTGATCCTGCTCTGCTCTGCTCTGCACTGCACTGCACTGGACTGGGCTGGACTGCACTAAAACTGGACTGGGACTGGACTGCACTGGACTGGACTGGACTGGACTGGACTGGACTGGACTGCACTGGACTGGACTGGACTGCACTGGACTGGACTGGACTGGACTGGACTGGACTGGACTGCACTGGACTGGACTGGACTGGACTGGACTGGACTGGACTGGACTGGACTGGACTGGACTGGACTGGACTGGACTGCACTGGACTGGACCCATACTGAAGAGAATTTCACAGCAAATCTATGGAAAAACTCACTGTTAATATTGTCAGAAGAGTTAAGAAGGTTCAATGGTTCTATGTAGAACCTAAAATGGATCTTATACTTGGTTTATATACACACACTGTATTAAAAAAAAAGGGTTTTAAATAATTCTTTGTTAGGGGTTATTGTTTTATAAGAAATCTTCAACATACATGGAACCACAAAATATATAACAAACTATATATATATATATATATATATATATATATATATATATATATATATATATATATATATATATATATATACACAAATATAAACATATATATATATATATACAAAAGAAGGTTTTTTTTAGGCTATGAAATGTTTTGAACTTTCTCAAAAATAATTTAATGAAAAATAAATAACGCAATGGTTCCTGCAGGTTCCCCTCTTATTAAATGGTTCTCAATAGAGAACTCTTTTAGGGGCCGTTCACATATCGTGTCTTTGGCCTGTTCGTTTTCATTATGTAAAATCAGGTCTGAGGGACGTGCTCGTTTTTCCAGGTGTTGTCTGCAAAGCAACAAAATAAAAACATTTAAAATTTTTGACTGCAGGTCATGTGACAAGAATCAACCAATCAGCTTCCTCACCTTCTTCATTACACTGAAACCTCAGCAGTGAAATGAAGGAATCAGCTCGTTATCTTGGGGTTTTTTCTTTTATTTGTAAATAAATGTTGTTACGGAAGAGTAAAAATCCACTGCTTAAATTACTTTGTTACTCGTTTTCCTCCGGAACACAAACAACTGAGTGCTTTAAAAAGTAGGAAAATGGCGACCCTAGCAAATTCTTCACCTTTTTAGGCACATTATGCAAATCGTCCCAAAGTCTTTTTAAATACATTTTTTCACTACAGAAACTTCTTTTGTACAAAAAACCTTATGGAATTTAATTATTTTACTTCTTTATTGAACCATAAGCCATTCTCTATGCCACCAGGATACAGGAACTAAAGAAACCATTTACTGAAAGATTCTTTGAGGAACCAGGAATGGTTAATTCCGGGCATCAGTGCAAGAACCTTTATGCAGTTCTTGAAGGCACCTACCTTACCTTTTTTTAAATGTGTTCAATGAATTCGCAGTAAAAACTCAGAGATTACAGCTTTATTCTAGTTTGATCAACTGTGTAAAAAGTCGGTTTATTAATATTAACAGTTCCTTAAAGTAAAACTGACTAGAGAAATCTCACTGGACAAAACAAAGACTTCAATCATAAGACAAACTGTGTGCTGAAAAAAGAAAAAGAATATGACTACAATAAACATTTAGACTAATATTTAATCTAATATTTGCACTTGTACGTCTCTCTGGAAAAGAGCATCTGCTCAATGCTGTAAATGTATAAATATTTATATGACCTGAGTTTCAGTCCTGAAAAGAATGAAGGCATTAATTAGTTGGATGAAATGGAATTCTCTCAGGAGGATCATGTGTGTATTTACATGGGGGAAAGATGCTCTTTCACTTTTTATTTATGATCAGGATCCCCTGAGCTCTCTGCTTCTGCAGCACACACATCAAAAGCTTAAGAAATAAAATTTTTACTATTAGAGATAACATCAGAGATAAAATAAAACCTGAAACTATCTCGAGTTTAGATTTTACCCGAGTATTATATTTCAAATACACATTTTATTAACTTAAATGATCTTAACTTACAATAATTATCATTATGGTGTGGGTTCCAGTATCTCCTTGACAATACCTTGTTCCTGCGGAAGTGGTAGATCAGCACCATGCCAATGAAGTCCAGCAGCATGCAGATACACTGGAAGGCCAGCACAGCAATACGAAGATATCCTTCACCATGAGCCACACATGGCGTATCGTCCTTACAGTGTACACATCCCTCCTGACACGGCAGACACACACTAGAACCTGCAGGGTCACGTGCACTTGCAGTCTTTCCTGAGGAGGAAAAGAGGAAAAAAAAGCTTCAGTGATTCAGAGGTGAAACTAAATTCTTTAGCTATTATCATAAAAAAAATTTTACATTTTATTTTTCAGACCCCCTCATGCAGAGTGACCAAGAGCCTGAGCAGTTGAGAGTTACGTGCCGGCCCAAAGGCCCAGCAGTGGAAGCTTGGTGGTGCTGGGAATTGAACCTCTGATCTTTGTATTTCCATTTACATCATTTAGCAGACACTCTTAGACCAGATCACTGAACAACTCAATACTGGAGGTTAGATCACAAAACAAAGTGTAAAAAATCTGTTAAAAAGAGCAGCATAGATTTTCTAGTGCTTCGTTTCTCCAATCAAAAGTCCAACACCTTAAACACCAAGCTACCACTTCCCATTTCCATTGCAAAAAGTGTTCTCCATAGTGTAAGTGAGTTCTTTAGACAATAAAATGTTCTTACCCCTAATAATAATAAAGTTGCAAAGATGGCAGAAAGAGGTTTTTACAGTTTTCAGTTAATGGTTCTAAATAGAACCTACTTTTTTGTTATAAAACGCTTCATAGATATGACTACTTCATACAATAGGACCATAAACCCCAACCAAGAGCCAGTATTCATAAGGCTGTACAGCACTAATAAAGGTGCTTCTTATAAAACAATTTACTGAAAGGGGGTTTAGAAAATCCAAAAATGTTCATGAAATGAATGTGAAAAGTCTTTATTGGTTCTTCTCTGATACCTTTACTTTCTAGGGTGTGGGAAAGGGAGTGTGGGATCTGGTAGCTCAGTGGTGAGAGTGTTGGCCCATTGACCAGAAGATTGTTAGCTTAATTTCCTTAACCATCAAGCTGCCACTGCTGGGCCCCTGAGCAAGGCCCCTCGCTGCCCAGCTGGATAAATGAGATAAACGTTATTAGATTATTGTTGAGTAATAAAAGTCTCTCTTAATTTGATCACATTTATAAGGGAATTTACTCAATAAAAAGAAAAATAATAAATGTTCTAAATATAAAGAAGGCGTCTGTTTCCGTGTGTATTTACATAAACTTTACTTTATCTTGTAATGGTCGTTTCTGTTGCTCAGTTAAGTGATATAATAAAATGATGTTTGTGTTGATAATTTTGTGATAGTTATTGCTATTATTATAAGAAATGACATAACATTTCTGTAGCAGGGTTCGTTTGATCCCAGCCTTAAAATAATCATTACAAATATTTCTCCCTTCGTGTAGTTGATTTGCAGCATTTTTTTAAACTTATTTTTTTATTTATCAAAATAACTTTAAAAATCTATTTAAACTGATCGAATCCAGAAATTAATCCAAAAAATAGTAAAATACTTTTCTTAACTTTTCTATTGAAACAACGCACTCACTCACTCAACATTTAAAAGTTCTTGAACAGATTCACTAAAAGCATTCTTTTTCTTCAGCTGAATAATTTAGCTGTCAGTGATTGGTTCTTTCCTCTGTCTCTTTTTTCCTTTTTTTTTGTTTCGGCCCTAGTGATGACATCAGAACTGAACCGAATAAACATTTTTAGTTATAACACTGTATTTTACACCTGTACAGTCCTGACCCCTGACCTCTGACCCCTATTAGAATGGTGGGAGATGGTGCTGATATGGTTTAATAACTCTATTGCCCTTTTTACCCATGTCATATGTAGATAGTATGAATCAGTGATGATGGCAGGTATTTTTATTCATTCTACTCTGGTGCTTTAAATAAAAGAGAAGATCACAGAAGAGAAACAATCTTCATGAGTGTTATTCTGTCAGGCTGGTCCCATAAAACTTCTAAAGCCTTTAAACCATCACTGTATCCTCAATCTGTGAGTAAGACTGATGGAGTTTGTTCTATTTTAGACTGGAAATCTCAGCCTAACTTCCGAGCCACCACCATTTGTCAGAGTGGCCCATTTCCTTCCCAGATTATCTGTTTTTTGTCTTTCTGCATCACTTTCTGTGAGCGGAACTCTGAGAGTCCTACTTCAGTGGAGTACTTTTTAAAGGTGGTAGATCTTCTCATTTAGAAGTTATTCTACTCATTTATCTATTAGGGATTCATCAATCCAGTGTGTGTTTATTTATTTATTTATTTTACATACAGTGTTCCTGGCATTGATTAGAGACCCTGACACAATTTTTTTTTACAGTAGTTAAATAAATCAATAAAAACATGTATTAGGAGTGAGTAGCTACACCCGTGTTTCACTACTACAACACTAATTATATATAATATCCTATATTTAAGCTGTGTTATTATCAGATGTTGGTTTGGTGATATTGGCTTTATAATAATTGGCAACAGATTGCGGAGGTTTTGAGAATAGTGAGAAAGTCAACCAGCGTTTAGAGGTAAAATAACCCTAACTGATATTATTCAGGTAACGTGCTTTGGGTTCTGATGCACTGGGAGACTGAGGGTTTCTCGGTAAACGCTGCTATTCCAACCAAGCAGTTTGGAAAAAAAGATGGATGTCTTTACGCTCCAAAAGGAACTCTGGTGCGCTTCGATTGATATATAAACACAACACAGACCAAATACAGTACATCTTATTAAATTAAAAACACGATGTGATGTCACAAAGCGCAACACAAAAGCACTGCTCATCGTGATTCTTTTGATTTTTGCTTCATCTCATTAAAGGAATGAATAATTGTCCATTATTTGAAAAAGGTGTCATAAACACAGTCTCCTTATAGCAAATCAACATTTTAGGAGATCTCCATGATCATCAGTTCTGAACTAATAAAAATAAGACCAGATATAAACCAGGGTTATAAAACCAATTGAAACCAAGTATAACCCTAACCCAGCACCCTGCGCCGTTTCGGATGGAAAGTTCCGTTGTAAAATATACGTCACAAAAGCTGATCAATCAGGCTGTAAATGTATCACATGCTTGTGAACACTGAGCAGACCAGGACCAAATATATTATTTTCCTTTCAGATCCAGACCAAATAAGCCAAACAAACCAAACTACAAGTGTGAACACACCTTAATTTTATTATTTATATGTTTTTTGTTTCTGTAACAAAGACAGGTAATGACAGTTCGGATTATTTATTTTTTATCTCTATTTTATTTCTTCTCTTTATCTTGCTGTAGTAATGAGAGTTGTTTAGTTGTGTTTACTGTGAGGGGATAAAAATTGACAATATCAACAGTTACATAAAATGCTTGTTTTATGTTAGAGGTTTTGGGGAGAAAGTCAGGGAAGCACAGATTGAGGTGGTTTGGACATGTCCAGAGGAGGGACAGTGAATATATCGGTAGGAGGATGTTAGAAATGAAGCTACCAGGCAGAAGGTAAAGAGGAAGACCAGAGAGGAGGTATATGGATGTGATAAACAAGGACATAGTGTGTGTGAGTGAAGAGGATGTAGGGAATAGGTTGAGGTGGAGACAGATGATTCACTGTGGAGACCCCAAAAAGGGAACAGCCGAAAGGAGAAGATTGTTAGATTAGATTAGATTCAATTTTTTTCAAGAACAATTCAGTATTGTTCTTGTCGAAAAACATATACATTACAAAAAATTTCATATTTAATCTGTGTTTATTTTATAAACCGAATATCTCTTCTATATGCATTTGTGTGGAAGTGTATTACAGTACGACACTGTGTGCGATACTGTGTTCTGCAGATGTTGGGCCATGTTAAGTCTTTTTTCTATACGAACATACAGTATGTACATAAGGACGGATAGTATAGAAAGTCACTATAGATTACAGAGAGATTACAGTTAAAAAGATTGTATGACAAAATTGCAAATGATTAAAAATTTCAGCATATAAAGATAACTTGAAATATTCTGGAGTAATTGACCCTCCACTGTTCGGGGGGCAGACACACACACTCGGTCAGTTTAAATACAAATTAAAGACCCTTCTATTTAACCTGACACACACCCACACCCACACACACTTTGAATTTTTCAGCTCCTTTAAAGGATTGTTAGACTGCAATAATCAGATCAACCAGAACCAGGAAACACCTCCAACAACACACACTGTACTTTGTAAGTAAAAAGGAATATATACTAATATTATTTCTTTTATATTCTGAGATCACCGTCACCACCAGATCCAGTCCGAAACAAGCACAGACGGGGGATCAGCACTTAGAGAGGATGAGCCCCAGAGGCAGATCCCCAGTGACCCCAGACCTTGTCTTATAGACGGCCATCCAGACAAACCACAAGAAGCAGAATCTGCACAATGGTTCTCGGTTTGATGGTCGTAGTAGGTAAAGTCACACTTCAGAAAAATGTCTAAATTTGTCTAACACTGCGAAAAAACTGATCGCAACAGTCACGTCTGCCGGTGAACACGTCGAACTAGCCATCATAGACAACAGATTGTAGCATAGGAGTCTTTTAGTATTAGAAAATGTATCTCAAATGACCAAATCGGGGTTGAAATCAGGGATCAGGTCAGATAAAGGACGACTTACTTTTGACCCCGTTAATGGCCACTCTGCTGGGGTGGTAGAAGCCGCTCTTGCACTGGCATTTGTATTTGTCCAGGACGAAGCCGTGACCCGGGATGGGGAGACACTGAGGGACAAGCAGAAAAAGGGAGTTAAAGTAATCATAAGCAAACTGATTAAAGCATGATGAATATTCAAGAAGAATTATAATAATATTCAGCTTTCCATCACTGACTAAAGAGAAGGTTTCAGCTTTGGGTAAAGAGAACATGACTGAAGGGGCTCTCAGCGGAGTTTTACACAGAGCTTTAATCTGGAGAAATTAATAGAGGCGTGCAAATTTAATTCAGTTTTATTTACCTCGAATAATTAAAAGACGTCGTCATAAATTAACTTTACAGGAATGTAAGATTCGGAATGGTAAATTATAGATTTTAAATGTCTCCCACTGGAAGAACAGGTGGCAAGTTAAATGTGACTTATTTATACATCTTATGTGATTTAGTCAGCAGACCCTGACATACAATCCATAATAATTTTAATAATTAATAACCTCTTCTCCTTTTGGCTGTTCCCTTTTAGAGGTCTTCACAGCGAATCATCTGTCTCCACCTCACCCTATTCTCTGCATCCTTTTCACTCACACACACTAACTTTATGTCCTCGTTTATTGCATCCAAATATCTCCTCTTTGGTCTTCCTCTTTGCCTCCTACCTGGTAGCTTCATTTCTAACATCCTCCCACCAATATATTCGCTATCCCTCCTTTGTACATGTCGAAACCACCTTAACCTGGCTTACCTGACTTTTTCCCCAAAACCTCTAACATGAGCTGTCCCCCTGATGAACTCGTTCCTAATCTTGTCCAACCTCGTCACTCCCAAAGAAAACCTCAACATCTTCAGCACTGCTACTTCCAGCTCTGCCACCCGTCTCTTCCTTAGCACCACTGTCTCTGAACCATACATCATAGCTGGTCTCACCACTGTCTTGTACACCTTCCCCTTGATTCTAGCTGATATTCTCCTGTCACACATCACTCCTGACACGTTTCTCCACCCATTCCAACCTGCCTGTATTCGCTTCTTTACCTCTTTTACACATTCTCCATTGCTCTGGACTGTCGACCCCAAGTACTTAAACTCCTGTACCGTCTTCACCTCTTCACCCTGCAATCTCACAGTTCCACTTCCCTCCTTTTCATTCAAACGCATTTACTCTGTCGTGCTACGACTGATTTTCATTCCTCTTCTTTCCAGAGCAAACCTCCATCTCTCCAGGTTTTCCTCCACCTGCTCCCTGCTCTCATTACAGATCACAATGTCATCTACAAACATCATTGTCCAAAGAGATTCCTGTGTGACCTCGTCTGTCAAACGATCCATCACCACAGCAAACAGGAAGGGGCTCAGAGCTGATCTCTGATGCAGTCCCACCTCCACTTTGAACTCCTCTGTCTGAACTACTGCACACCTTACTACTGTCCTGATCCTCTCATAAATCCTGTACCACCCTGACATACTTCTCTGCTATTCCTGACTTCCTCATACAATACCTCAGCTCTTCTCTTGGTACCCTGTTCATATTTTTCTCCAGGTCTACAAAAAACACAATGCACCTGCCTACAACCATCTCTGTACTTCATCAGCATTTTCAGAGCAAAGATAGCATCTGTAGTGCTCTTCTCTGGGCATAAAGGCATACTGCTGCTCACAAATACCTACTACCCTCCTTAACCTAGCTTCCACTACTCTTTCCCATACCTTCATTGTGTGGCTCATCAACTTTATGCCTCTGTAGTTGTTGGCAACTTTGCACATCACCCTTGTTCTTAAAGATAAAGAATGGTCTTAAAGACCATTACACTCCTTCTCTATTTCTCAGGCATCTTCTCACACACTAAAATCCTGTTAAACAATCTAGTAAGAAATTTCACTGCTGCCCTCTCCTAGACATTTTCACACCTCCACAGGTATCTCATCAGGTCCAACTGCCTTTCCTCTTTTCATCCTCTTCAAAGCCAGCCTAACTTCGTTTGCACTAATCCTTTGCACTTCCTGCTGCACATCCTTCCCATCTCAAACCCTCTGCCTTGCTAACCTGTACAAGTCCTGCTCTCCTTCTCTAGTGTCCTAACCAGTGTACAGGTCATCATATGCCTTCAATTGGCCGTAGCCACTTCCCTCTTCACTCTGTGCCGCAAATCCTTGTATTCCTGTCTACTTTCCTCAGTCTTTTCCATGTCCCACTTCTTCTTGGCTAACCTCTTCCTCTGTATACTATCTTGAACTTCTTTCATTCCACCACAAAGTCTCCTTATCTTCTTTCCTCCTTCCATTATAACACCTAGCACCTTTCTTCCTGTCTCCCTGATCATTCTGCTGTAGTTTGCCATTCATCTAAAAACACCAACTGACTGATCAGAGCCTGTTTCAACTCCTGTCTAAATTCTTTACAGTGTTCTTCCTTTTTCAGCTTCCACCACTTGGTTTTCTTCTCCACCTTTGATCTCTTTTTCTTCCAGACCAACATCTTATTCTACACACCACCATTCTATGCTGTTTGGCTACACTCTCTCCCCACCACAACTTTACAGTCACTAATCTCTTTCAGATCACTTCGGCTACATAAGATGTAACTAATAATAAATTAATAACCATTTATTCATATGAACGTATATAATAATAAATAGTATAATTAATCAGTATAAACAATTACCTCATTCAATCTAACTAATTATTTAATAACCAGTATAAACAAAGCGTTCTTCATGATTAGCCAAACCTACAAGAACTGTAAAAAGGGTGCTGTGAAAGAAAGCCAGTGTCAGGACTATGTGGGTCTTTACCCTGCCAGGCCACCAAAGGGCAACAGGGGAACTTTTGTTGTTGCTTTGTTTATTATGCCATGTGGTCTATCTGTGTCATGTGATTGCATTTGTTACCGCTGTCTTGTTGTGGTTAGTTCCCCTCATTGTGTTCAGGTGGTTTTTTTTGTTTCGGTAATTGTTTCCACAGTTAGTTGTGTGTATTTATACCTCTGTGTTTTACTGCATCTTATTCTAGCGGAAAAGTCTATGCTATTTTTGTTTTATTCGTTCACCATGTCCTTGTAATGTGTTGTTTGGTATTTATAAAGTCTTTGTGTTTTGTTGGTATTTTTTAAATATCTGACTTAACCTCAGATATCAACCAGTCTAACGCACGTCACTGCTAGAACATTTAACTGCAATTATTAACGAACAATAAAATGCAATTTTGTTAAAAATATATTTTATTATTAAAAAGTTAGTTTGCACAGCTAAATTGCTGTGGTTGACTTTAATTAAAAACACAGTAGCATTAATTCATCACTGATTATTTTCCTTAATTAAATTATTACAGTTAGGAGAGAAAATGATTTCATCCTCTGATGATTTTGTATGTTTGCTGTAAAAATGATCAGTCTATAATTTTAATGTTGGATAACAACAAAAACATCCAAAAAACACATTTTAAAAAAGATTCACACTGATTTGCATTTTAATGAAAAAAAAGAAATATTTGATCCCCATCAATCAGCAAGATTTCTGTCTCCCAGGTGTTTTATACAGATAACAAACTGAGATTAGAAGAACTCTCCTAAAGGGACACTCTTAAATGGATTCTCTTAAATGGATCTCCTTAAAGGGACTCTTTTAAAGGGGCTCTTTTAAAGGGACTCTCTTAAAGGGAGTGCCCCTCATCTCAGCTCATTACCGGTATAAATGTTACCTGTCCAGAGAAGCAATCAATCAATCAGATTTCAAACTTTTCACCATGACCAAGACCAAAGAGCTGTCTAAGGATGTTAGAGACAAGACTGTAGACCTGCACAAAGCTGCATTAGACTACAAGACCATCGCCAAGCAGTTTAGTAGGAAAAAGAAACTGTTAGTCTCCCTCAGTCTAGGACTCTTTGCAAAATCTCACCTCATGAAGATTTAATGATCATGAGAGTCGTAAAGAATCAGCCCAGAACTACAAAAGAGGATCTTTTTAATGATCTCAAGACAGCTAAGACCAAAATCACCAAGAAAACAGTCAGATGAGACCAGTAAATCGAGCTCTTTGGCATCAACTCAACTCGTCGTGTCTGGAGGAGGAGGGATGATGCATATGACCACTAGAACACCACCCACACTGTCCAAACATGGAGGTGGAAACATTATGCTTTGGGGTGTTTTACTGCTAGAGGGACAGGAGAACTTACATAAATCGAGCGAGGAACATACTATATATAATGTATATACTGTTGAGCTTCTGTTTATGGTTGCTGATTAAATTTTAGTGGATTAAAGACTAAATGAAATGTAGTTTGGTTAAAATGGAATATATTTTGATAATTTTATTGAGCATCAAAGATGATCTATACCACAACCCGAATTCCAGAAAAGTTGGGATTTTTAAAATTTGAAAAAAAAAATTAAAACTAAAAACTTTTAAATCACATGAGCCAAAATTTTATTCACAAAAGAACTTGTTCTCCGGTCTAAAGAGTAGGGAGACCTTCCAGTGTGTTATCAGTGTTCAGTTCTAAATCCAGTGTCTCTGATTGTATGGGGTGTATAAGTGCAGATGGTTTGGACAGACTGAATGTTTATGAAGACACTATAAATGCTAGAAGGTCTATAAAGGTTTTAGAAAAACATCTGTTCCCCTCCAGACGATGTCTATTTCACTGAAGACCTGACCTTCAGCGGGACAAAACCACATACTGCAGCTATTCCATCAGCATGAGCTCACAGTAGAAGAGTCCGAGTGCTGAATGAACCTGTCTGCAGTCCAGATCTTTCACCTGAGAGAACATCTGGAGCATCATTAAACTAACATACATCAAAGACCACGAACTCTTCAGCAGCTGGAAACCGGAATCAGACAAGCATGAGACCAAAGTCCACCACCAAAATTCCAGAAACTCATCATCTCGATGTCCAGACGTCTCCAGACTGTTTATAAGGAAGAGGAGATGAAACACTATGATAAACACACACCGTCCCGAATATTCTGAGACCTGCAGCAGGAATCACATTAAAAATGAGCTCAATTAGTGGATAAAATGAAAAAAAGTTAAAAATTTCTCAGTTTAATCGTTTATGTTATTTATGTTCTATTGTGACTAAAATATTCGATCCTGTTATTTAAAAGTTTTTTTATTTTATTAAATTTTTTTTAAGTCCCAACTTCTATAGAATTCAAGTTGAGTGTATATATCATTTATTTTGACCAAAAATCAATTTTTTTTACTGTATAGGTTATTTTATTGTTCTACGTTTTAAAACGCAGACCGATTTAGAACCGTAGAACCGTTTTAGAACGGTTTAGCAGAACTACAGAGACTAACTCTGCATTAATTAAGAACAGTTTTAATAGATTCTGATTAATTTGGTTGCAGATTACTCAATTAGCGTAAAAAGTGGGTTTGTGCAGCGTGACAGATGGATGCTGCGGGAATTCATTTGAGCATTTTTAGCTGGAGGGGTTTATGTAAAAGTAGGAAATGAGATCTGTTGTTTGTAAAACTAATCACCTCCAAACAGTTTAAACGTTTTAAAAAGTTAGAAGCCGCTGATCGTCATCACGCACTGATTATCAAATTAAAGAGTTCATCTGGAGGCTTCTCTCGGCAGCAGATCGTTTGAGCAAGTTCTTTAATAATTACTCCGTATTCCTGTATACTTTATAACGTCTTTCTGTTTAGTTTTTTATGAATAATCAGCTCGAAGAGACAAACCCTGTGGTTATAATGTATGATAGGATCCTAAAAATAGTAAAATTGGGAAATATTAGCAACGCATCATATGACATTGTCTCAAAATTACAAGTTTGTAGTTCAAAATGATGAGGTCAAAGGTTAAGTGTCTTGCTAAAGGACCCAACAGTGGCAGGCTGGCAGCAGTGGGGCTTGAACCCAGGTCTTCTTAGTCTTCCAATATAAAACATAGCACCTTAATGTTTTGAGCCACCACTGCCCCATTTTTTTTAACTCTGGTGGATGCGCTTTGCTCATGTTTCTGTCTTTTATTTAATTTTCACCCTCAAACGAGGAAAAAATGATCATAAGAAACACGTTACTTAAGAGAAAACAATAGGGTAACATTGGTGGACAACCTTATCCAGTACAACACCTTAACCACTGCACTAGCACCTTCATCAAAATTCCAAATCTTGTATTGGCATTTTATATGCAGAAACAAGGAATCAAAACAGGGACCTTTAGATCTTTAGTCTAACCCTCTCCTAACTGAGTTCTTTTAGCTAGCAATTTTTGGTTTCAAATAAGAATTCCAACAGTACACTTCAAATACACTTTTTGTAAGTCCACAATGAAAACTCAACCCCTCTGTGCATTTTATCCTAAAGTTTGGATATTGATTCCGTGCTATAAATAACATTCTGATTGATGTTTCCTAAACTCTTCATTCTTTGATATGTCTGAGATACATTACACTTCCTGTTATAAGCCACAAATAAAGCCTACGTTAAAGAGACCATCCGAGTTCACTGCAGGTAGGGCAAAACTGTACAACTGTGATGTAGCTCTGCTTTCAAAGTGTTATTTGGAACAACAGGAGGGTGCTTTTGAACATCTGGGTAAATAAAGCACTGTGCACAGCGGTTATCTGAACCCTCACAGGCAGCTAGACATCTAAAGGTCAGAGAGCGCAGTGTAGGGCAAAGGGTTAAAAACTGGGCAAAGGCGTAAGAAGAGAATGAAGATAAAGAGAGTGAGGGGAGAGAGTGAGTTTTGTCGAACTATGGCTGATGTGAGGGGACGTCTTCAGTGTTAAATCTATCGAAGTCTGCTTTTAAACAGACAACATCCTTGGAAAAGTGCTCATAGATTGTGCCAAAACAACTAGCAAATGTCTTCACTGACCTCTTCAAACAGTTCCCTGAGCTCCCACCAATTAGGACAATTGCATACAAATGCTGTTCACAGACTTTAGTTCAGAATTCAACACTCAAGTTCAAGAATCATCCCTCAGCAGCTGAAAAGAGAAACTAAGCCCTCTGGACCTGAACACCTCCCTCTGTAACTGAATCCCGAGCAACTACAATGATATTTAAGACAACTGTGGGCTTCAGACTTTTGTGGCAACAGTTTGGGTAAGATGGTGTCCTGTTCTGGTTATATAGTGTATCTAGACAGTTTCTAGACAGCATTTCTAGTAGAACATTCCAAAACCTTAGGAAAACAGGTAAACTCTAAACAAATCAAACCCCAACCAGGAGACACAAGGCAAACATCCTTACCCTAGGACACCATGCCCAATTGCTTTGCAAACTAACAACAAAAAAATGTTTTAAATAAAGTTAACTTCATAATAAAACTTAATTCTAGAGATAGGCAGACATGTGTAGATCTGTCCACTATCCTGACCAGGGTAGCATAAATCTGACTTGTTCTACTTCAATTTCCTCAGTTTCAGGAACACATGGTTTATGGGACACAGTCCATCACATGGCACCATGCAAACACTCGTTTAGACTGTTTAGCATAGCCAATCCATATAGCAACTTCATTGCAACTTTATTGCATATAATATTCAACTTCATTGTGGAAGGTACGTGTACAGAGCCAATGAAATGCATTTTTCGCATATCCCATCTTAGTAAGTTGGGGGTCAGAGCGCAGAGTCAGCTATGATACAGTGCCCCTGGAGCAGGAGGGGTTAATGGTCTTGCTCAAGGACCCAACAGTGTTTGGCTTGCTGGTGGTGGGGCCTGAACCCATGTGTTTCTGGTCCTCAGATCAGAGATACAATAAGACCTACACAGTAACTTAATCTCATGATCAAACCGAGGAACCTGACGCTTTAAAACTTTGTGGACTGTCCATCTGTGTGTGTCCTTTTTTTTGAGTTAAATTTATATTTAAATCACTTGAGCACACATACTGAAGTTAAATCTTTTGTCCACCTTCCTTAATTATTTAGCAGGGTCTAAAATAACACTTGTCTTTTCAGATCCTGTCAGAAATTGAGACAAATTTAGCCATTTCACTTTGAGGAGAAACATCATGTGTACATAATGACATTATAAATATCTTTAAAGTTTATGAAGGTTGAATGTAGTCATTTGTTTAAAGGACAGGATCAGCACAACCCCCAGACACAGACACTTGTTGAGGCTTGAGTCCAGTGTCCAGAGCGACTTTTGATTCATAATAAAGAAAATTTACTCCAAAAAGTAAGAATGTTTTTGTTTAATGCAAAGAAATTGCTGTTTGTCTCATCAGTCTGTCCTTATGCATAAAAGTATAAGGACCTCTACGATTGTGTAAACGCCTAAATTCAGAGCTTCTGGCCAAAGACTTGCATCATTAAGGACATTATTTTTGAGGGCAAATGATCTGATTGGTGAAACAATAATTTGTGTGCTGTGTAATGACATAATAAAAGTATTTGTTGACTTTAGCATGTTTATGAGCTAAAACATTGTCCTGGAAATGTATGAGATCTGAATTGCAACATGAGGCAATTATGACCTTTTGCTGCTGAGAGGAATGTGAATATGGCCGAGCCTTACTGCGGTTGCTGCTGCTGTGATGGAGCAGATTTACTGATCTGGAATGCTGAATAAAGACAAATGGCTCGGATGCTGTTTGTGTTGTGAAGATGGACGCTGTCCTTCACTGCTACTCCTCTGACAGCTGATGAATGGATGTAGAAAAGCCCTAAGCTCTGAGCTGGGAGTGAAGCGTAGTCTGGGGACACGGGATGAGAACCTGCTGGAGTCGTTAGCTTTGCTAGCTAAGCGTAGCCTGCTGTGCGAACTGGCAATACAGATGCTGCCTCCATTCATCCTGCTTTCTCTGGAAAATGCATCGTAATTATCATGTCTTTCTGGATGTGTACAAGTTGGAAACCTCCAGCAGAAGTCTGGTTCTGGCACTGTGGGTTTAGCCTAGAATTCATCCGGATCTTCAGAATAGCAACAGAAGCAGCTTTTATCGTCCAAAAGGACGCCTGACTGACACGTACAGCAACCAATCAGTCGTCATCATCATGTATGTTCAAGTCTTTAAAAAACCCGACTGTAGATCTGACCATTGATTATTACATCAGCATTTAGCTGATCCTTATTATCGCTCATTTCACAACTGTAAACGTGATGATTTCTTTCTCGACAAAGCAACTAGAGCAGCACGACAGCTCTGTTTTTAAATAGAACATCAACATATTATCGACATATTAACTTTTCTGACATTTGACAGATGTCCTTACACACAGCAACGTAGATTAAATTTTTTTTTTCCAACTGAGCTGTTGAGGGTGAAGGGCCCTGCTCAGGGGCCCAGCAGTGACAGTTTAATAATGTTGTGAATTGAATCCACAATCATCTGATCAGCAGTCCTACACCACTTCCCATCACAGCTGCAACACATGCGCCTACTGGAAATCCGCTAGAATCCAACCAATCAGAGTGATATTCCAAATCCTGTTTTTTGTCTGCCGTTTGCACCAATCCATAGCTATCCGTTTGTGGGTGTGGCATCTAAGGCTAAAATTTAGCAGGAGGTCTCTCTCTCTACTCTCTATCTCTCTATACTCTCTATCGCTCTTGCTTTCTCTCTTTCTACATTTCTCTCTTTCTACATTTCTTTCTCTCTCTCTTGCTCTTTTTTTTTTAGTTCTTTCTCTCTCTTTCTCTCTCTCTCTCTGTGAAATAGTTCTTTTCTTATTATTTCTGTGTTCATTTCGTAGTCAGTCTATAAATAGAGCTGCTCTGGCAGAGAGAGGACAGGAAGGGCAGAAAACAAACAGAAATCAATTTTTGTTCGTCACTGATCACACACACACATACACATGTGTGTATATATATAATATATATATATATATATATATATATATATATATATATATATATATATATAATATACACTGTATGTGTGTGTAATAAAGTTTTGTGCTGATGTAATGCAGTGCTGAGAATCTACTGTACTAATGTATAAGGGACAACTAACATCACTTTATACACTATATGACACCTATCGTCACATCCCATATATGTATTTCATCATCCTATTCCAGATGTTAGTCTCACTCGTCCTCCTATAATCACCTCCAGATTTCTGTGCAGGTTTTTACTAGATTTGTTTTATGTCTGGGCTAAGCTATGGTGGCTAGCTATGCTATGCTAGCTAGTCTAGGCAGTGTTTTGTGTTGTCCTCTTGTCTTCCTGTTATGTGCTTATCATTGTCCTTGTGTCTTGTTTTCATTGGTTGTTCAGTCCTGTTATTGTGTTCAGGTGTGTCTTGTCTTTGTTAATTAGATCCCTGTGTATTTATAGCCCTTGTGTTTGCCTTGTCTTTGGTGGATTATTGTTAGCTGGTTGGGTTTGGAGGCCACTTTGGTGAGGCTGGTCATGATTGTTTTATGCTAGTAGTTAAGTGTAATCAAGTCAAGTCTAGTTTTTGGTTGTTGTTTTGCCTGGTGTGTTTATGTACTGTAGTCCAATTAGGTTTAGTTCATGTTTGTTATTTGTGTAGGGTTTTGTATAAACTTCACTGTAAATAAAACTGCACTTGGGTTCTAATAGGTCTCGCCTCACCAACACCACTGGACACCATTTCAGTTTATTGAAAAAGTCTGTGTGGAGTTTACATGTTCTCCCTGTGTGTGTGTGTGTGTGTGTGTGTTTACTCCTGGTTCTCCGGTTTCCTCCCACATGTATGCTAGATTAGTTGGTGATTCTAAATTTCCCATAGGAATGAGTGTGTGTGTGTGTGTGTGTGTGGCCTGAGATGAACTGGTGACCTCTCCAGGGTGGTCACCAGTTTTTCAGCAGTTGGGATAAATGTCAGCAGATCCCTGTGACCCTGATTAGGAATAAGTGAGTATAGATAATGGATGTTTTTTTAGATTAGTTTTTTTGGTATATTTATGAGAGAGAATAGTCTGTTTCACAGAAAAAACAGAAAGTAACATAATAGTTGTTCATTTACAACATGAATCAGTCAATCAGCATTCCCTCATTTACATACAGATACAGCACAGCCAATCAGCATGTACTCGTTTACATACAGATACAGCACAGCCAATCAGCATTCACTCGTTTGCATACAGATACAGCACAACCAATCCGCATTCACTCGTTTACATACAGATACAGCACAGCCAATCAGCATTCACTCGTTTACATACAGATAAGATAATCTTTAGATAATCTTTATTGATCCCACAGTGGGAAAATTAAATTGTTACGGTGGCTCAGATACAGAAACAGTTACGTGCAAAGTAGGAAAATAGAAAAAATGTGCAATAGAAAAGTGCAAATTGTGGGAAATCCCTAAACATTTTACAAAATCTAAAGTATTTACAGTCAGTTATGTGCATCTGTAGTTAGACTGTTAAGTTGTGCAGTCTAACAGCGGTGGGTATGAAAGACCTGTGGAAACCGCTCCTTCCTACACGGAGGGTGTAACAGTCTGCTACTGAAGGAGCTGCTCGTAGCCTCCACGGTCTGATGCAGTGGGTGAGAGGTGTTGTCTATGATGGATGTCAGCTTAACCAACATCCTCCTCTCACCCACCTCCTCCACAGAGTCCAGTGGACAGCCCAGGACATGACTGGCCCTCCTGACCAGTTTGTTGAGTCTCTTTCTGTCCCGGTCCATGCTGCCTGCTCCCCAGCAGACCACAGCGTAGTGGATAGCAAAGGCTACCACAGAGTCATAAAAAGTCCTTAAGAGAGGCCTGCCCACTCCAAAGGACCTCAGTCTCCTCAGAAAGTGGAGGCGACTTTGGCCCTTCTTGTACAGGGCATTGGTGTTATGAGTCCAGTCCAGTTTATTGTTAAGGTGAACTCCCAGGTACTTAAAACTGTCCACGACCTCAATGTCAGAGCCCTGGATGGTCACCGGTGTGTAATGTGGTGTCCTCCTCCGAAAGTCGATGACCATCTCCTTCGTCTTACTGGTGTTTAAGCACAAGTGATTGCGCTCACAACAGTCCACAAAGTCCGTGATGAATGACCTGTACTCCAGCTCGTTCCCCCCAGACACACAGCCAACAATGGCCGAGTCGTCAGAGAACTTCTGGAGGTGACAACTGTTGGTGTTTGTTGTATTTAAAGTCCGAGGTGTAAAGGGTGAAGAGGAATGGTGAGAGCACCCTCCCCTGAGGGGCCCCAGTGCTGGAAACAACTCCCTCAGACACACAGTTTCGTAGCCTCACATACTGTGGCCTGCTGGTGAGATAGTCCGATGTCCATGAAGCCAGTCTTCCGTCCACTCCTGCCCCTTCCAGCTTCTCTCTCAGAAGAGCTGGCTGGATGGTGTTAAAGGCATGACCCTCACAGCAGTTCCGGCGGCCTCCAGGTGAGTCAGCACCCGGTGCAGCAGGTAGATGACAGCGTCATCCACCCCGATGTTTGGCCTGTAGGCAAACTGCAGCGGGTCCATTGTGGTGCTGACCACAGAGCGAAGGTGGCTGAGGATGAGCCTCTCCATGGTCTTCATCAGATGGGAGGTCAAGGCTACTGGTCTGTAGTGGTTTGGCTCCTTAGGGTCTTAGGAACCAGAACCACACAGGAGGTCTTCCACAGGACAGGGACCGTCATCAGACTCAGGCTTAGGTTAAAGATGTAAGTGACCACCTCACAGAGTTGGTCAGCACACAGTCCCTAAGCAGTCCAGGGCTGATGCCGTCTGGACCTGCGGCTTTCCTGGTCTTAAGCCGCCTCAGTTCTCTCCTCACCTGATCTGAAGTTAGGGAGAGGGGGGTGGAGGTGGGGGGCAGAGCTGGGCTGGGTTTTGGAGGGGGGTGGTGTGAAGTGGTGAGAGTGCGTGCGGGTGGGTGTACCCGCTGGACTGGAGATGTATGAAGTTGGGGGAGAAGGGCTGGAATCAAACCTGTTGAAGAACAGGTTTAACTCGTTGGCCAAGCCCTGGTCTTCATCAGCTGTCCCCGTGCCTGCTATCTGTCCGTGGCCAGTGATGGTCTTCATGCCTCTCCAAACATCTCGAATGTTGTTCTGCTGCAACTGCTCCTCCAGCTTCCTCCTGTAGGTGTTCTTGGCCTGTCTGATCTTATATTTGAGTTTGTGCTGAACTTTCCTCTGCTCCTCTCTGTCCCCTGAAATAAAAGCCCTCCTCTTCTCCTTCAGTAGGGCCTTAAGCTCAGGGGTCACCCAGGGCTTGTTGTTGGAGAAACACCGCACCCTCCGGGTCGGTACCGTGTTCTCCACACAGAAGTTGATGTAGTCTGTGATGCAGTGGGTCAGGCTGTCGATGTCATCTCCATGAGAGCTGCAGAGTGTCTCCCAGTCCGTGGTCTGGAAACAGTCTCTCACTGGCCTCGTCAGTCCACACTTTCACAGACTTCTTCCGTGGAGGTTCTCTTCTCACCCTGGATGTATATTCGGGGAGCAGATGCACCAGAATTGTGATCAGAACGGCCCAGTGGGGGGAGGGGGTTGGAGGTGTATGCATCCTTATCATTTGCATACAACAGGTCCAGCGTCTTGTTCTCCCTGGTGTGGCACTTCACGTATTGGGTGAAAGTGGGGAGAATGGAGGAGAGTGAGGCGTGATTGAAGTCCCCGCTGATGAGAAGCAGCGCCTGCGTGTGTCAGGACTGCATGCGCGTCACCGCTCCATGCAGTCACTCACAGCGAGAAACTCGATGTCCCTGGTGCAAAGTTGTTCCTTAACAGAGACGTGTGCCGGGTTGCAACATCTCTCGTTAATAAACACCGCCAGTCCTCCTCCTTTCTTCTTACCACTCTCTCCCGAACTCCTGTCCTCCCGAACCAGTTTAAATCCGTCCAGGTTGACCATGGAGTCCGTTGTCGATTCATTCAGCCACGTCTCAGTAAAACACATGAGGCTACACTCCCTGTAGTCCTGCTGTAGCCGGGTCAGCGCTGTCAACTCGTCCATCTTGTTGGAGAGGGAACGGACGTTTACCATAATGATGGAAGGAACATATGGTCTGAACCTCCGTCTCCTCTCCTGGAGCTTTCGTCCAGCTCTGCAGCCTCTCCGTTTCCTCCGTATTTCACGTGGAACCTCGGGTCTTTTGGTGTAAAGAGGTGCCGGTCCGCGCAGGCCTAACAGTTGGTCTCTGGTGTAAACAATAGAGCCATGTGAGAAGCTGAGGGGATCCGCCGACGCACTCCCAAAAAAGTTAAAAAACAATAAAAAACAAAAAAAGAAAAGTAATAAAAGTGGTTTTCCCTGTGTGAAGTGGTCTCCCTGTGTGATGTGTCGTTTGCATATAGATACAGCACAACCAATCAGCATTCACTTGTTTACATACAGATACACCACAACCACTTTATGTAAATTAAAACATTTATAGGCTAATTTTTTTTCTTTGTTTGTTTGTTTTTTATATTCAAAATTTCCGTCAGTTTAAACAAATGAGAACAAGAGTCAGGACTCGACTAAAAAAATAGACGTCCTTCTTAAACAGTACAAACATGTAAATCTCAGAGTGTCTACTTTTAAATGAGCTTTATATTAACCACCACTATGGAACAAGGCACAAAATACCCACTTAATGATCAACACAGACATAATAAAACAGGAGAAAACTCCATTTTTTGGCACCTGGAAATTAAGATTTTTTTTTAATTATTTTTTAAGAAATTCACTTCCACACATTAGGTTGTTCTGAGTCTTTTCTCCTGTCCAGTCTGAGGAGGTGTTAAAATCACAATCATGGAAATAAAATCTTCTGACTCAGCACTGGCAGGCAGTACAGCGTGTTTCCTGCAGCAGCGTTCTGATGGATCTCCGGTTCTCTCCCGGTTGCGCTGGTGCTCCTGAAGCTTTCAGCCAACTGATTTAGGTGTCTGTGCTGCGCAGCCGGAGATAACGAGAGCGAATCATAGCTTGTTTGCATAAGAAGAGCTGCAGGCACAATGAGACGGCTTTATCGCATTACAACACGACTGCGTTAACTCCTGCATGCAGTCCTGAGTTCTATTTATAACCAACAGCTCTGAAAGAGCAACAGCGGAGTTTCCAACCAACATCTGCTTTCCTGCCTGCTCATCAACACCGATCAGATGGAAAAACCGGGGAGAGAATGAGATCGGGACACTCCGCTATCAGCTACAGGCCACTCAGAGCAGAGTTCAATTACACACCATGAGTGAACGAGAACAGACGGCGGAAGTAGAGCGAGAGATCTTCTAATACTGTATCTAACATATCTCTGGTCAAAAACATTTTACACACAAACACACACACTTATACAGCGCCACACACATTTCACTCTTTTTGTAATCCAGTTGAGCAGTTGAGGGTTAAGGGTCTTGTTTAGGAGCCCAGCAGCGGAAGCTCGGTGGTCACCAATCTGCTGATCAGCAGCTCGAAACATTAACTACTGAGCTAACAAAGTTAAACCCAATAACGTTTACATCAATAAAAGTTTGGATATAAAATCTTTTACCGTTTATACCACCGAGATGCTGAATTATCAACTTTTTCTTGACAATTACAAAGCCTTTTTTTTCCCTACCATGTTTGCAGTGGCCGTATGTGCAACAGCTACAGGAGTGGAGCAGGAGGTCACGCCACACAAACTGTGGGTTTCAATTACATTTAAATGTAAATCAGTTTAAAACGTAATTTAATTATGTATCGATATTTGAGGTTAGAATATCGATACACTATTCATAAAAAAATATCGCAATAGTTTGCTGTAACAATGTTTTTACACAGTCCCACTCCTAATTAGCAGTTCAACACCTTAACCAATAAACTACCACCACCCTTTAGTGTGTGGAACTAGGGGATCTTCGGGGAACCAAAGGTCCACCTCTTTGGCGTTAATGCGAAAATCCTTTATTTGTTCTTTCTGGAACAGTCATCACAACAGAAAGATCAGAAGATCATGAGCTTGATTCCGTGTACCACCAGAGTATTATGGAGGTTTTTTCAGCAGTATATGTAACTATGATTGGACAAAAAATATCACGTCATTTTTTCATTAATGTAATCGCCAGTGAAGTGCTGTTTAATGGTGCTGTCTGAGAAAAATAAGCAAAATAAGCAATAATCACTTTTACTTAATATTTTTCTCTACCAGCATTTATTCTCCAGAAAAGGAATAAACTGTTGTTATTGTGATGCTGTTTCCTTTTAGAGGTCTTCACAGCGAATCATCTGTCTCTATTACCCCTATTCTCTACATCCTCTCACTCACACACACTAACTTCATGTCCTCGTTTATCGCATCCATATACCTCCTCTCTGCTCTTCCTCTTTACCTTCCACTTGGTAGCTTCATTTCTACGTCCTTCCACCAATATATTCACTATCCCTCCTCCAAACCACCTTAATCTGTGCTTTCTTGACTTTCCCTCCAAAACATCTAACATGAGCCGCCCCCCTAATGAAAATGTGAACACACACAGCGGAAACTATTGGACAGTAATGCAAATTTATTAAAACAAAACCAGTTATAATTTATTATCGAATACACAATTTTATATTTTAATACACAATTATTCAAAATATTTTAAATAAAGATTCAGTTTATTTCTAATTACGTTTCAAATTTGGCTTTGGAAAAAATCTGGATTAGGAAAAGTCTGGAAAACATTCTGTAACATTACAGTGCTCTGTATATCCATGTTGGGGGGGGGGATCCTCAAAACCTTTATAAAAACACAAAAAACAGTACGGTGCTGTGAAGCCCGAGTAAAAAATGAGAATCATGTTATTAATTAATTTCGATTAATTATCTGATGGAATAGAATCAGAACACACACACACACACACACACACACACGCTGAGCAATGGCATGTCTAAGAGCAGACAGTGCAGACGAATCACATGTTTAATTATTCAGCGGGACTCCTGAAACCCATTACATCACATACATTATAGAGCAGCTGAAGTTCCTTCTGTGCTCCTGTGCTGCTCTTAGTAATCTTCCTTAAACACCGGGTCAACAGTGACATCAAACACACACACACACACACACACACACACACACACACTCCTAGACCTGCTCCTTTTTTCTGGTATTAACACAACATGCGATTTCCTCATTAAACCAGTAAACATCAGATCTGATTAATTA
This sequence comes from Bagarius yarrelli, assembly GCA_005784505.1. Lineage (NCBI taxonomy): Eukaryota > Metazoa > Chordata > Actinopteri > Siluriformes > Sisoridae > Bagarius > Bagarius yarrelli. Next base: position 331,177 of record VCAZ01000289.1, read on the forward strand.
AATGAAGCTGAACAGCTACGACCGCCTGCTGTTTCACTCGTTTATTATCTTACTGTGATTCTCTGAGTTTCTTTCTTTCATTTACAGTCGATCTCAGGACCACAGAAATCACCGCAACCTTTATAACATTCCATAACATTCAATTCAGTCATAATAAATTCTCTTCTCTTCTATTAACTCAACATTCTCCTGAGAACCTCAACCTCCAGCGACTGACGACTTCTATATCATATCAAATATCAAATATCCGATATTCTTTCTTTTTATCTGATTGTTTTACTTTCTTTCATAATTTAGTTTCGTTTTCTTTTCAAATGTTAATTATTTTTTAGACCTGTCCAGGGTGTCCCCCTCCTGTCTTTCACCCTTTCAGAGATGGCTAGAATAGACTCCAGCAGATCCCTGTGACCCCGAATAAGGGAATAAGCAAAATATGAATGAATAAATGAATAAATAAATAGAAGAATGAATTCTATTCTATTATTTTTGCTCTCTCATTTTTCTTTTTTTTTTTTTTTTTTTCTTTTAAACATGTCTCACCTCCATGCTGGTCAGGTTGCACCTGTGAGTTCCTGCGAACCAGCCGTCAGTGGAACACTGATCGATATCGATTATCCACATCCTGTAGACTGATATCCAAACGAACAACTCCCCTATAAGAGAGAGAGAGTGAGAGACAGAGAGAGTGAGTGAGAGAGGGAGAAGAGAGAGAGAGAGAGAGAGAGTGAGAGACAGAGAGAGAGAGAGTGAGAGAGAGAGAGAGAGAGAGAGAGAGAGAGAGAGAGAGAGAGTGTGTGTGAGAGAGAGAGAGAGAGAGAGGTGAGAGAGAGAGAGAGAGAGAGAGAGAGAGAGAGAGAGAGAGTGAGAGAGAGAGAGAGAGAGAGAGAGAGAGAGAGAGAGAGAGAGAGAGAGAGAGAGAGAGAGGGAGGAGAGAGAGTGAGAGAGAGCGTGAGAGAAAGAGAGAGAGAGAGAGTGGAAAGAGAGGAGAGAGGGAGAGAAAGAGAGAGTGAGAGAGAGTGAGAGAAAGAGAGGAGATGAGAGAGAGAGAGAGCTGAGAGAGAGAGAGAGAGAGAGAGAGAGAGAGAGAGAGTGAGAGAGAGAGAGAGAGAGAGAGGAGAGAGTGAGAAAGAGAGAGCGTGGAGAGAAAGAGAGAGAGAGGAGAGACGAGAGAGAGTGAGAAGCGTGAGAGAGAGAGGAGTGAGAGAGTGAGAGAGAGAGAGAGAGAGAGAAAAGAGAGAGTGAGTGAGAGAGAGTGAGAGAAAGAGAGAGTGAGAGAGAGAAAGAGAGAGAGAGTGAGAGAGAGAGAGAGAGAGAGAGAGAGAAAAGAGAGAGTGAGTGAGTGAGAGAGAGTGAGAGAAAGAGAGAGAGAGTGAGAGAGAGAGGAGAAAAAGAGAGATAGTGAGAGAGAGAGAGAGAACGGGAGAGAAAGAGAGAGAGAGTGAGAGAGGAGAGAGGGAGAGATCAATTATGATCAGTTATATGAATTATCAGCTGGAACAACATGAATGTCTTAAGTGAAATGTGAATGTCTTCACTCCAGTTTTCAGTTCTCACTGCAGCCCCGGCCCCGGCGCTAAAAAAAATGCCTCCCCTAAAGCCTGAAAGGATTTTTTATAGGAGCAGCACCAAGAGACAGAATCACAAGAGTCATAACAGACTAACACTCTCTCTTACTCTCTCTCTATCTTACACACACACACACACACACACACAAGGAGACAAAAAGAAACTCAGAAAAAGCTTTACATTAGGACAAATTAGAAGAGAGATCGAGAAAGAGAGAGAGAGAGTGTGTGTGTGGGGGGGGGGGGGGTGGGGGTCCCTTCTAATTTTAGGACATCAGAAACGTTGGTGCCCAAAACACACTCACACACAGATGTATTCTTTCCAACTGCTATTACTCCTAAAGAACTCCACCCCCTCCCATGTCACTCACTGTGACATGCCCCCATATATATATATATATATATATATATATATATATATATATATATATATATATATACACAGTAATGTGAAAAAAATTGTACACCCCATTAAATATTTAGTTCTTTATCAAGAAACCTTAACATATCGATTGATAATCTTATTTTAATTTTTCTCTGGAAAAAAGTGACATAATTGCAGGTGAACAACAAAAATAACATTGTTTTACTCATTTAACAAAAGATTTCAACAAAAATGTGTATTCTAAGTAAAAAGTTAGCACACCCCACCCTTTAACTGCTGGTGTTGCCCCCTTTGGCTGAAATAACTTCAGTGCGAGACGCTGCTGCTTGTAGCATCTACCAGTCTGTGACATCAGTCTGAGGAAAGTTTGCCCCACTCCTCGATGTAGAATTCTTTCAGCTGTAAGATGTTTGAGGGGTTTCTTGTATGTACAGCCCGTTTCAGGTCGCCCCATAGCATCTCAAAGGGATTCCGATCTGGGCTTTGACTCGGCCGTTCCAGGACTCTCCATTTCTTAGTTTTCTCCAGTCTTTAGGTAGGTGAGCTGGCCAGGTCCTGCCGCAGCAAAGCATCTCCGAACCAGGACACTTCCACCTCCATGTTTTACAGCTGGTATGAGGTTATTTTCCTGGAATGCTGTATTTGGTTTAAGCCAAGCATGTCCTCTGCTGCAGTGTCCAAATCATTTAATTGTAGACTATTTCGATATTTAGATTTAGATATTCCTGGTATACTGGTACTGGTAAAGTCCTGGTATTTGTCTATGTTCTCTTTGGCAAACTTCAGTCTGGCTTTTGTGCTTTTTTTAGAAAGCAAAGGTTTCCTCCTTGCACACCTTCCATGTAAGTTAAACTGGTGTCGTCTCTTTCTGATTGTAGAGTCATGCACTTTCACATCAGGTCCCGTGATGAGGGTTTTTGGTGACTTCTTTCAGCATCTTGCGATCTGCTCTCGGGGTGAACTTGCTTGGACAGACAGACCTGAGCATGTTGGCAGTTGTTTTGAACGTCCTCCACTTGTAGACTCTTTTGCGGACAGTGGAATGGCTGGTTTTAAATCCCTTTCCAGACTTATAAGCTGCTACAATCTTCTTTCTGAAGGCTTTAGACAGATCTTTCCATCTCACCACAGTGTTCACCATCACTTCAACAGTCGAGAGCATCAAACTTAATGTCTGACGGTTAAATAGGGCCTTTAAAAAGCTGAGGAACAATGTTCTAATCATGTGGACCCGATGGGATACACCTGTGTGAGATTTTAGCCATTTTAAGTGGGAATAAATGTTGGGATGTCCTAATTTATTCCTCACTAGAAAATGTTCTTTTTTTTAAAGTAGATTTAACATAAAGTTTTTAAAAGTCTTTTCTTCAGTTTTAATTAAGCAATAAAAAGAGAAAAGGGGGCGCAAAGGGGGGGGGAAGGAGAGAGAGGGAGAGAGAGAGGGAGAGAGAGAGGGAGAGAGAGGGAGAGAGAGAGGGAGCTGTAACATGTTTTAATCACTGTTTTATTTCAGTCTCATGTTGTTCTCAGGTACTAAGTGTATGTGTGAGTGTGTGTGTGTGTGTGTGTGTTTTGTGTGTGTTAAAGCTACAGCGCGGTGAGACCGGATTGTGTGAGCACGTCTCTCCCCACAGGTGATCACAACCTCACACTCACGCACACACACACACACACACTCCCACACACACAAACACACACACTCACTCTATGCTAAAAAAAAGCATCAGAGACTGCAAGAGCAGCAGACAAAAAAAATCACCTCCCACTGCCAACACACACACAAACGCACACACACGCGTTGCTAATTTTATTCCAACTTTAAAACTGTAAAATTCAAATTCTTAATTAAACCAAAAGCTGGTCAGTGCTTATGATCTATAATAACGTACGAGAGGATATCAAAAAGTATCGAGACACGCCAACAGATGGCAGCACATGGCTTCACGCACAGTCCCAGTAGCACAGCCTTGCGTGTTGCCTTGTGCTGCCATCTGTTGGTGTGTCTCGAAACCTTCTGATACTCTTTTTACTCCACAAACAGGAGCTAGATCACAGAAACACACACACACACACACACACACACACACACACAGAAGCCCAGTCCACCTGCTGTTATTAGTAACTTTGAGCTTGGTCTTGCCTGAGGGGTTCCTGACTTCACTTTACTTCCAGTCTTTTTGTTTCTGATTTCTGAAATAGGCTAAATTGCCGAGAGGAAATGCAGTTGAAGAGTCACTCTGATTTTCTCTCTGCACTTTTCTCGGTTTTACAGTGGACACAGAACAACACATTATCATCCCATCCTGTTTTAGCCAATTTTAGCTAAATCTCAATGATTTCCTAAACTGGGTTTTGTCACCGCACATGACGTCATGGCTACATGGCTGCAGAGAAAAGACAGGATCTCTCTTTATCTGAGACCAATAAAATAAAGTTGTTTGGTGTCCATGTTGATCATAGACTACTAAGTGCAAGATATTTATTAAAATATTAGTTTTAATGTTGATATTAAACCCATTTCCGCTCTCTGAGACACCCCGAGTGATCGTTCTTTAGATCAGCAGCTTAAATTTGATCTTTAACCACTGAGATTCTGTGTTAGATTATCCAACAGAGTGGGAAAAACAAGTTCATTTGTTTACACTGATTAAAAGTCCATTTGAACTCATAAAAAGAGTTCAAATTCATCCAAAACAAAAAGTGAAAGTGCACCAAGACAGATTTTTAATCGATAGTTCCGACCTCCATTTGCCGCAGGAGGTCCAGAATCTGTCTCAGTCCCCTCCCGCTGTCTGTGTGGAGCGAAATAGCGCCCTGTGGACTCACCATGTTTAAAAACCTGACATTTGGTTCATTTTGGATTCGTTCATCCGTTTCTTCCTTCACCCTCAGAGAGTCTTTTTCCTGCCAGCCGGAGTGGACATATGGTCTCCAATGTGGGGCGAGCGAGGAGACGGCGGGGAAGCCCACTCTCTGGCAGCCGTGATTAGCATGCAGAAAATGAGTGCAGGGCGGCGTAGTAGAAAATCTGTGGGCTGATATCAAACCTCACCACATCTGGAGTTTGATGTTAGACAGACAAATGACAAGACAATGTTATAAGATGACAATTCCCAGGACTTTACCATTTTTAACCAGATTACTTAGTTTAACTGACAGCTAAGGGGAGAGTCAACCCTTTAACTCAACCCTTTAACTCAACCCTTTAACTCAACCCTTTGTGTTAACCCCTTTGAGGTACAGTAAGGTGTTGAATTGTTTATCTGAAAATCATTTCCTTTACCAATAAGCTGGCACTAACCTTGAGATAAATGTAAGTATCTTCATTATCGTTTGATATCTAAAAACATCTAACAGCTTTAGCTTTGACTGTTCTGAACGCTGACACTGGAGACTCAAAGTAAAATCTTACGTGTTTATGTTTAAATCGCTAACCCCCTGTAGAATCGCTAACCCCTATAAAAACGCTAACCCCTATAGAAACCCCAGCCCCTGTAGCATCGCTAACCCCTTTAGAATCCCTAACCCCTATAGAATAAACCCACTGTCGGTCAGGCTTGGCAGGGCCAAGAGCCTAAAACACAGGGGTATAAATACACAAACTAATCGGGGGCAACAATCAAGTAAACAAGAAACACCTGAACAAAATGAGGGAACCATCAACCAATGAAAAGACAGAAAGATTCACATGACAAGACACAGACAACATAAACGAACATGGAGCACATGGTCTAAAACTGCACCTAAATTAATCTTCTGACTCGTGACACCTGCCGTGTTAGAATCTAAGCCGAACCTCGCTTGAGTCTCGGTTGATAACATCAAAATGCAAAAACCTTCATTTTTAAAATATCACCCTGTGGAACAGGAAGCACAGTCGTTTCTCCTGTCAGACGAGGAGCCTCCTCTGACTCAGCGTTTCATCTTTTACTGTTCTTTCATTTTACTCTCCTTCACTAGACTAGACATGTAAAGGTCGGATTAACATCAGTTTTTTCCTCCACTCTACTTTGTCAACACTTATTTTGTATCCTGTTCTCGTCAGACCGCAGCCACGTCACTGAATCGTTCAAGGTCACTTGGACATCATGTCAAATCTGAACTAGACAATGGAAGATAATTGCTGCCTTCCAAGCAATTCTTTGTCACCTGCAAGAGATTTTCAGGATGATGTTTATTACTTTATTTAAGGTCTTTAGTGGGATTTTTTCTTTCAAAAAAACAGGTTAGGCACAGATGGCAGGTGCAAATGGTTTTGGCTTCCTGCCATGGACTCCTGTTGTTAGGGGTCATTTAAGTACATAATAAACATGATGAAGCATGTAGGAGAATAATGACAAGCAGGCGTAATAACACGCAGGTCACTGTGTACTGTTATTACACCATCTATTACACCAATGTGCATCATTTTCCTCAAACAAGTTTTTCATTCATATTATACCAAATGTTAACCACAAAAAAGACAAAGCATTGGACAAATCCGTTTGAATGAGCATTTTCCATGTGTAATGTAGAAGCGGTATTAGGAAGCATTACTTGCTTGTGGTTATGAAACTTTACTCGGAATCAGGATCAGCACAGCTTCGGCGGTGTTTAACTTCATACCGCTAGTCACCGGGGCTAGTACAGTGTGAAACAATGTTAGCACTGTTAGAATGCACCGGCTCATCGCTTAGCAACAGACACCGATCAGAAACCAAACAGCTGGTGAAAACCTCATATCAAATAAAAACCAGGACATAGATCACCAACAAAAACGGCTCGGTCAGACGGTGAAAAGGTAAATGCCATCGAAGCGAACGCCGTAAACACACAAGGGAGGAAATACGTCACGCTGAAACAACAGCACAAACTATCAGCACAAACTGATTCAAGTGAAAGTGTGAAACGAGCCGTTATTTATAGACTATTGATGTGTTAATATGCAAAAAAGAAGAGACAGGCTGTGAAAATGTACAGTGTGAAATGTCAGATTATGAAGACTCAGGATTCAGTGTTAATCCCAGAATAACGGAGGAGCAGTGGGAAACATCTAACGCCACTTATGTACCGCAAACATCACATAATACTATCGATATTAGTTTAATCAAACGGAATCAGGTACAGAGATCTCAGAAGCTTCAGCTCAGAAACAGCAACAACAGCTAAACCTTTACAGACTTTCTTTGTTTTGCTGTGATGATGAAAGGGATTTGTAAAGCAGAGAAGGAATAGGATATATCAGGATAAGATAATATTTGAATTATAATTTCATACATCTCTAAAGGACATGTACAGTAACCACACTTTTTTTACTGTGACTGAGAGGTACAGTAGACCACACCACGTTTCCACCATGGCTGACGCCAGTCTAGTGCTAGTTCCCTTAACAAGGATGGCGCTAGTTCTGAAACAGTTGTACACTGGCAGAAAGCATAACCAGCTTTATTACCAACATGTCAGCAGAATGTTGTGGAGTAAGGAAGGAATGGCCGGGACAGAAGGGAAATGGATTGGAATAGAAGGGTGAGGTAGGGTAAAAAAAGGAATAAACGGGACAGGACATGGATGGAATAGAATGGTAGGGTAGGGAAAGGAAAGGAATGGATGGGATGGGATGGGATGGGATGGGATGGGATGGGATGGGATGATGGGATGGGAGGACGGGGACGGGACGGGAATGGAATGGAATGATATGGAATACTAAGGTAGAGAATGAAAGGGTAGGGTAGGATAGGGTAGGAAAGAGACTAGCCAGGACAGGATGAGCTGGGAATGGAATGGAATGGAATGGAATGGAATGGAATGGAATGGAATGGAATGGAATGGAATGGAATGGAATGGAATTGAATTGAATAAAAATGGAATAGAAGGGTAAGGTAGGGTAGGGTAGAAAAAGAAATAGGCGGTACGGGAATGGAATGGAATTGACAGGTGGGGAATGAAGGGGAAAGGAAAGGAAAGGAAAGGAAAGGAAAAGGAAAAGGAAAAGAGAGTTGATTGGCATAAAAGGAGTTTAATGTTCTTACTGGGATACAGTGGTCCTCTACGTTTCCCAGTTTCCTCTCCTGGTCCAGGAAGATGTCTCTAAATTGCCTGTAACGCTTCAACACTCTCCCTATTTACACTAGAGACTCGCAGCAGCCATCTTGTACACATGTAGTGAAAGGCAGTACACTGTAGAGGAAGAAAGTGAAAGCATCATGCCGAGGCGCCTACGAAGTTTAGCTACAGTTGAATTCCCGCTCCCTGCAGACCCTACTAGCCGGATCAGATCGCTGAGTGCTGAGTGCGGTCCAATCTCTGGCTCTTGAACTTTATTCTCACTTTCCTCACTCCTACAATTCTACGTTCTCCCACAAGATCTGACCCAGCTTTTTTTACTGCTCACTCACATATCCCACTACGGCCAATTCAGCTAAATATAACAAGAAAAGACTTTAATTACTTTTATATTTAGACGCAATCACTATATATTTTTTTGTTGGTGCTGCCAACATGATTATTCACAGAATCTTTTACAAGCAAATATTACAGTTTAGGTTGTTAATCTTATAACTAAACACTTATACAGTGAACACCATGTATTTAAATAGTATGTGTTAGTAATTAATCACTTACTCGTGAATCATTTTATTTTAATTAGTACACTGCATATTACAGATCCGGTTAACCAAATAAATATATTACAATATTTTATTCAGTTAAGAAAGTCTGTTTATTGTAAAATAATCAATTTTAAGTAAAATATTATGTTTCACTGTATTATTATCCTTTATTTATTTATTAATCTATTTATTTAATTATAAATAAAAATATATTTATAAATCCAAGAAATATCTATATATGTAATAATAATCAATGAAATTGTTAAATTTTTTAATTTATTATTAAATAAATAACAACAATAAAATAATATAATAATACAACAAAATATTTTTATTTAAAATTTTACCTTTTACAACAACAACAATAATAATAATAATAAAGGTAATAAAACATTTTAGTAATTTCAGTTTTGTGGAGTTTTTGTATATTTAATTGCAGACTGCAAAATTTGTTCCTCAAAATATCAAGAGATACAAACAAAAGTACTTAATCTGAGTGATCCGATAAAACATCTGAAATTAAATACAAACGTGAGCACAGAGCATTTACCGCTAGCAGTAAGGTTAGCACTCGGAAACCAACCCTTACAAGACGACAGAAAATGACAATAGAAAACCTGAGACACTTACAAATAATCCCACATATATCGGCAAGTGTCAGGAAAAAATATCGCTACTCGTACTCAGTCTTTGAATATAAGTATCGGCGCATCGTTAAGTATATTATTAATTCATTTGAGTCCTGCAGTTAGTTTTTCTGGATGGATTCTCTTTCTCAGGCTGACAGTTCGAGACATGGAGCTCCTGTCCTCCTCCCTGTCTTATTTGGTTATGTCTTTCTGCTAGGTTAGCCTGTACAGGTGTTATGGTTCCATCTCTCCGCTGTGTTATCTCACAGAATGATCTTCTGCATCGATCGTCTCAGAGAACGCCGCATAATAGGAGTTGTCAAGATAGCAAAACGACTGTAATGGAAGCAATTAACTTTTCAACCGAGCGTCCGTCGCTGCGGGCTGTTTCAGGAGTGAAATATCAGCGCAGGTTATCTGCCAGGATAAGCCGCTCGGAACGCCGGAATGTTCAGACGAGCAAGAATTAATGTGGAAATGTCAAGCGCTGCATTAGAAGGCCGTAATTAAGATGGCCCCCGGTCGCTGTTGTACATTTTTCATTATTTATTCATTGGTGTATTGACCGGCGTTATCAGGGAGGGAAGCTCAGGGCTCAGAGCTCGGAGCTCCGGCTGGATGCAGAAGGTTAAGGTTGGCTTTGTTAATAAGAAAGTCTTTAGTATGACCAAGTTGTAACATTAGCCACCAACGAGCTCAGATTAGCCCACCATTTAAAGTGGAAACTTAAACATTAAAACATAAAAACACATTTACAGCATTTAGCAGACATTCTTATCCAGAGTGACTTACATTTATCTATTTTATACAACTGAGCAATTGCGGGCTAAGGGCCTTGCTTAGGGGCCCAGCAATGGTGGCTTGGTGGTGCTGTAAATTGAACCCCAGTCTTTCTGGAATCAGTCCAACACATTAATCACTGACCATGTAAGTGTGTCTCTTTAATACTGTTCCCATACATTCAGAATCACACAGTCGTCTAGAATGTCTTCTGTTGTATCATTCAATTTCTCCTTCAGTGGAACTGCGAGACTCAAACCCTGTCCCAGCATGACAATGTCAATGTGCACAAATTCCCCTGATCTCCATGAAGACATGCTGTATTTTGATTGGAGCAGAGGAACTTGCATGTCCTGATTCTAACTCCACCCCTATAAACTGAACACCTTTGGGATGAACTGGAACCCTGACTAAACCCCAGACCTCCAAACCTCCACATTAGTGTCTGATCTCACTCATACTATTGGAACTGAATGATCAAATACACACAGTCACATGGCCCACACAGTCACATGACCCACACAGTCACATGACCCACACAGTCACATGACCCAATCCCTGTGGAAAACCTGCACAGAAATCTGGAGGAGATTGTAGGCAGGGGAAAAGCACTAGTGCAGGTAAAACAGGCAGTTGCCTTGGGCCCTGCATTTTGAGGGGCCTCTGTTAGCTGACCATTTGAACAATTGGAAATGTTATTATTAATATAACATGGAGTAATATATCTGAATCCCCACTAGGGGGCCCCTTATTGGGATACTCTGGCTGTGTTTGCTGTTTCATTCTGATGTGTAGACAGCTGTTTTTAACAGATAAAGAGGACAAATTTATTCTGTCTGGCAGCTGAAAGAGTGGTGGGAAAAACAAGAAAACATGACATCGGTGAAAAGATACGATTACGACACGATACTTAGGGATAAATAAATGACGAACAACTGTTGTTATTGTTAATTCCATCTTATTTTTAAAAGATAAATAGTTCAATTGCTAATAAAGTTACTGGGAAACAGGTGAGCAGGTTAGCGGGTTGTACTTAGCAACAGTGTGTATTATGGAGTGTATGAAGATTGTTCTGTATCTTTAAGATAGTGTTTAAAGTACTTTTTTATTTTGTAGAAATACTCTATGTAGATTTAGGTAACAATGATATATGAACAATAGAATCTTTTTAAAGGGTTTCATCTATTCATTTTGCCTGGAGGAAGAGTGAGACTAACATCTGGAATAGGATGTGAAAAACCCCCACAAATGTGGTGTCGTAATACTTTTGGCCGTGTAGTCTATATTTACCATAACTACGTACAGTGTGTATTCTCACAGTGATGTTTGTGCTGATGGAAACTCTAGTGTAAATGTCATGGGTTTAAGTCTCAGCTCGGGTTTAAGGTCCATGCTCATGAATTAAGTCAGATATTTTTTTTTCTGTTTATTTTATTTCCTGATGTGTGTTTTATTTTGATGATTAAATAAAGAGGCAGATCGAGTGTGAGCCTGTATCAGTGTTTGTATTCTGCTTGTTAAGTATAAAGCAGTCGGACGGTAACCTGTGTTACAGTCGCCTGTATCTGTGGGATTAATTAGCGTGTGTGTGTGTGTGTGTGTGTGTGTGGAGGAAGCAGTCGTATTGTTCCATTGTTAACTGGTGTGTTACGCTTATTCCCAGTGGAGAGAACAGAGCGAAGAGGAAGAGCAGAATATTACCACACTTTCTGTCTGAAAACCGCCAGGCTGCGTCCACTTTCTCCAAAACACACATTTACATTTACTCTCCTGGCATTTAGCAGACCTCTCTATGCAGAGCCACCTACAGTTATCTCATGCTTACCTGTTGAAGGTTAGGGGTCCTGCCCAGGGGCCCAGCAGTGGCAGTTTAGTGGTGTTGGGAATTGAATTCATGACCTTAAGTTTAGCTGATGATTTTGCCAGATAATGTGTATCTCATCATTATATTAAAATAGATTTGAAGGCGTATCCTGTGAAATATATTTTAAATCAGAAATAGCTCAAATTAAAAAACTCCAACATTAAATAAAAGCCATTCGGTTTGTAATTACAGATCTTTTCAGCAGTGTGTGACGTGACCCCAAAAAGCCAGAATTAAAAAAAAAAAAACATCTACCCTGTGTTTCATAATGGTGATTTAAATGGTTATGGTTGTTTAAGGTTCAAACCCCACCCCGCCAATCTACCACTGTCGGGCCCTTGAGAATGGCCCTTAACCCCTCCCATGCCCCAGGGGTGCAGTATTATGTCTGAAGCTACGCTCTGAGCACAGCTATCGAAGCTTAAATATGCAAAAAAAAAGATATTTCACTGCGCTGTAACCTAAATATGACAAACAAAGACTTCTTTTCTATAAAGCAAAGCATCCTTCAGCATCATCTCCACCAGACGCGGCTGTGCGCAGTGAGGTCATGTGTGCAGGAATTAATTAGCCGACGCCGGTGGGTTCCTCATGCTGCTTTAACTGCACTGCAGCTATTTTTAGAAACACCCTCCACATTCTCAGATAAACAGCAGCAGGAAGGATGAGCTGATATACGTATCAACACACGCAGTTTAAAACGACATCACCTCATTTCAACCTGCGTCTTCGCTTCTCGCTGGAAAACACACCGAATATAAACACTAGACGTTTTGTTTGTGTTCTGAATTTCCTGGAAGTCTGCTTTCAATTTCAAATCAGTGTTCAATCAGTGTTTATTCCATCTCTCAACGTGGCGCTATTGTTGATTTGATTTTTTTCTTTGACGCTTTGCTTATTATCGAACAGCATCTGGCAGACATTTTTATCCAGAGCATCTTACATTTATCTCTTTTATACAACTGAGCAATCGGCTGTTAAGGGCCAACAGTGGTAACTTTGTGGTGCTGGGAATCGAACCCTGATCTTCCAATTAGCAGTCCAACACCTTAAGCACTGCGCTACCACTTTCCCCACAGACTAAACTCCAGATTTCAGATCATTTCATTTCTAGAATCCATCGGCTATCAGGAAAAATTAAACACACCCTGCTAATCACACACTCTGCTGTCACTCAGATGAGGATCAGTTCCAGCGTTTCCAGAGTTTTGAACTTCCTTTCTTCTTCCTACCATCATTTCAGAGAGGTTTTTTTGCCCCTGTTGCAGAGAACTCGCTCGTTAGCAATATATTTTAATACAAATTTATAAATGTTATTTTCTGTATTTTTGCGTAATGCTGCCTTGAGATGATGTCTATTGTTAAAAGTGCTACACAAATAAAATGTAATTCAATTAAAACACATATTAATCTTTATTATTGACCAAAAGTTTTCCACGTTTGTAACATCTTTTCACCCATAATGCTTCTCGCTGATGGCGAGCAGATGATAACAGCGCAATGGGATTCAGCCCTCACCTTCATAAAAAGCATCACCATTTCAAGACGTTGCTGCATCGGCACTTTATTCATCCGTTAAATCAATTCAGCTCCATCTCTAACCCTTCCATCATGCTAATAGCTCCAAGGCATTCTGGGACTTTGAGTCTACTACAGTACTGCGTTTGAAGATAATCTGTTGTTCTTTTCTGAAATCTGACTGTTATCTTTATCCATATATTTCGTGGATAATCGCTGTTTTACTGATAATCATATCTGTATTAGATCATAAACGGTTGCCTTTCAGATTAAAATCCCCCTTAATTATTAATGTAGATTCATTATTAGTTTGATTCTCTGTGTTTTGTTCTATTCTATAAATCTGCTGTAAAGTAAAGCTGATTGGTCTGTACAGTCAGAACAAAATCATCATCTAATCGAACATCAGGAGGGAAAATAAATACATCTAAATTCATCATTACATCAACACAATAAAACTGGGAGTCACTGCGGAACCTGGAGTTTACTGTTACACACCCACTCCACCCCTAATTAAACACAGGAACAATGATGTGGCCCCTCACAGAAAAGGCATTGGGGCCCCTGAGTTAGACTATTATAGAGAGGAGCTAAAACCTGAGGATTAGAGCAGGAGTAAGGGCTCATCATTTACCTGCGTCAGGTGTGTTATGATCTTTGTGAGCATGCGCATTGGTGCAGGAACGAACTGAAACAGCACAAAGAAGACTGCACGTGACTCCTCACCTGAACTCAGGCGTCAGGTTCGGCTTCAACCCGTGGAACCCAGTGGATAAGGTCAGGAGCCACTGCGGGACAAAACTCCCAGCCTCGCACTCCAGGAACGGAGCCGACCACTTCACGTGCGTGCTTTCAGCCACGTGACCCCCCATCTCGTGCCTGGTCTCGCGTCTGTGCGCATGATACCATTCGGTGTCGGCGGTCTCGTCTCGAAAGAGGTCGCGAGCAGACGAGGACAGGTCCTGTAGCACGATGTCTCCGCCGCGGCGCGTGGCCTGGAGGAAGACGCGCGGCGACGAGGAGGAAGAGGAGGAGGAAGACGTGGCATCGAACACGACGGCGGCACGATGGATCCTGGCGTCGCCATTCACGACGCTACGCGCGAGCGCGCGGCACCACTCCAGGTCGCGTACGAGGTTACGTTCCCTCAACCGTTCCGTTAGCAAAGCCTGGAGGAAGTTTGAGGCGTGCGTGAGAGCGTGCAGCGCGGGGCGGGCGGCGGGGTGCGGGTGCACGCGTGTGCCGGCCCGCAACGCGCTCAGCTCGTACCTTCCGGTGCAGTTGGCGCGCTCGAGTGCGGACGGGTCGCCCGTGTGCAGAAACGCAGCCACGACCCTCGGCAGCTGCTGATGCTGATGTTGATGCTGATGTTGATGCTGAGGCTGATGGAGCTGATGAAGCTCGTTCGTTCTCAGTGCCAGAGCCGAGCAGTGCGCGCACACAACCAAGCTCACCTGCAGCAGCAGCGACAGTCTGATCACCGCCATATCCGTTAAATCACCGTCTGGACTTCACCGATTTCTCTCCTCAGCCTTTCACTGCATCCTCTGGATTCCGTGCACCTGTAGAGGATTTCCTCCACCCGACTTCCGACTCCGGACTCCTGTCGGGTTCTTGTTGTTGTTTTTCCCTTAACACACACTTATATTTGTCTCGTTGCCATGTAATGTTGTGTACTGTTGTAAAACAGTATTTTATCCCTCCTTCGCGATGTTTAGATCAGATTTTCTCCTATTCCGATCAATGGATCCGATCCATGCGGACGTCGAAACAGTTTTCTGTCTTCTGCTGTGTGGAAAATATGGAAATAATTGAATTTTTATAGCTCGGTATTCTGACACACACACACACACACACTCCGCCCTCCTCCGAGCAGCATTTCAGTTAAAGCACTCAAACCCCAGCACACACCGTAGACTGCCCAAGACCCGCCTCTAAAATGATCTGATTGGCTAATGCAGCCTGCCGATTCCTGTGTGGATTTCTCACTTGTCAGTTATCTCCTGCTACTGGCGCTATCCAGCAGAGGAGCGTGCTGAAGTCCAGGTGTTAAAATGATTCAATGATAAACAAGCAAATACACGTAAATAAATGATAAACTAAACATGGGCGACTTTAAACATGGCTTTACGAGTTACACCTATAACAAGAACCACAAAGTTTACTGTAGAATTTATATTATTAATGACAGTTTCTTCCAAAAGTATTGGAAATTCAAGGCAAATTCTTTTGTCAATGTCTTTATTTGTCACATAAACTTTTACAGTGAAATTCTTTCTTCGCATATCCCATGTTAGAAAGTCGGGGTCAGAGAGGATACAACACAGCGTCCCCTGGAACAGGAAGGGTTAAGGGTCTTGCAGAAGGACCCAACAGTGGGTAGACCCAACTGGCCCCCAGGTCTTCCAGGTCTTCAGAGCAACAACTCAGCGCCTTAACCATTTAAGCCACCACTTCTTTACTATAGAAGACAATTAACCTGAATATTAGACAACAGAAACACATTTCAGCTCTTTAGATGAGTTAAAAAACTTAGAATAAATTATGGAAAGTTTATTAAATACAAAACAGGCAAATGTAAACTGAAATAAAAAACTGTAAACTAAACACACATGACTTTCCAATGCTCACAAACCCAACCTTAGCCTTTGTGGTGCTTATTTATTCTATTTAATTCTTAAAGTAAAATTAACACAATGATAATTGTAAAATTAAAACTTTTACAGCTCCTTTTAAATGTAGAGGAACATCAGGGCAAATTCTTTCGTTTCTTCTGTAGGACGAGGACATTTCAGTTTAAGGTCAAAAGCTTAATCCAAATATTACAGCTACAAATTTCAGCTTTCCAAAAGAGTTGAACAATTCTTATAGAAACACCTTATTGTGTATTGGAGATAAAATAAGACAAGACAAGTCAAGATAATATCAACGATATTATTATTGATCCTAAAAGAAAATTCTTTAGCAAAAGACTGTTTAAAAACATCACATAATATATAATATAATAAATAAATATAATGAATTATAAAAGAAGTAAAATATAAAAACAAAAAGTATAAAAGGTATGGAACGCTTCTGATAAACTGAAAACATATTGCACATTGGATGATGGGGTTGTATTGTTTGTGTTATTTTATTAACAGATAATATTGTAATCATTGTGAAATGAGGACAGTGAATATAATATGTAAGACAGTGATCATTGTTTCAGTTTCAGTGATCATTGTTTCAGCTCTGCTTCTCACTGAAAGGGGAGGAGATATAGAGTGTGATGGCCACTGGTAGGAAAGACCTTCGTGGTGTTCTGAGGGTATCTTCTTTGGATCACCACTTGGTATCGTTCAATCTCTCTCTTCTCTTCCTGAAGCTAGCTGCCAAAACCTCTTCTTAACTCACCAAAACGTCCAATCTACCCCCCTTTCTCATTTACTGTCACAATTTTCAACGTTAGCACCATAAGAGGTTCAATTCATCCTGTCCTGCAATTCTACCACCGTCCACTATAGATCCAATTCCTTCTACAATGCTTCAGACCATCTCTCCTGAGATGGAATCATCCGTCTCATCTGTTAAGGTGCCGGCATCTTTAAAAGAGCATGGGTTGCTTCAGTCCTGGAGAACTCCTGATCCCTCAGACATGCTGTGTTAGTTGTTCTAATACTTTCGGCTGTTTATACTCATTTAATCAGGTTCTGAAAATCTTTTAAAATATCTACAAATTGGTTCATTTTTTAGATAAGAAGCTTTAAAGCTTTCGAGAATTTATGTCCACAGTCATTTTACAACACAGAGACGCGTTCAACCAATAGAAATATATTATCCAGTGTCCTCTTTTTATCTCCTTTCGACTGTTTCCTTTTAGGAGTCGCCACAGCGAATCATCTGTCCCCACCTAACCCTATTCTCTACCTCCTAGGAATATAATCCAGTGTGTTACATCTTTCACTCCTACGTGTGATTAGCACTGCTTGATCAGGATGTGCAGAGGTTGTTTGACGTCCCTGAAGTTGTGAATCATGGCTCAGTGAGTCATCATCGCCATCATGACTGCGTTTATACACAGAAACATTAATGTCACCATCACAACGTGACAAAACACACGTCAGTATTCTCGCTCGGAGCATCAGCAGCACTTAGAGCTTCCTATAAATACTGCAGAGTAAGGCGAGAGTAAACCGCGGTGTGATGCCATCCATATCTGTCATATACATGCTAATTTATTTTACATGCACTGTGAAATACACTGAACTATACTTCTCAGACTATAGTATGGTACAGTGTGGATAGATCAAAGAGCCTACTGGCATTTTAATACCAATTTATTATGTGACAACCATTTAATAGTTTATACAAATTTATACCAATTTAGAACCACACAATCCTCATTTCTGTCCCGGCTGCAGGGTGGGACTGGAAAAAAGGCACAGATGATCAAGATGATGATGAGCAATCAAAACTTGTTGATTGGAAGACCAGAAAGACCTGGGTTCAATCCCCACCGCCGCCAAGTCCACTGTTGGGTCCTTGAGCAAGACCCTTAACCCTTCCTGCTCCAGGGGCGCTGTATCAGAACTCACCCTGCTTCTCCCAACTTCTCAAAGGTGGAATATGGGTAGAAAAACATCTCACTTTATTTGTTCTGTGTATGTGACAAATAAAAGTGTAACGTCTGTTATTAGCAAATAAAGACACCCCAAAGGTTCTTAACACCGCTCCCAGAGAAGAGTGACAGAACTGTTAGAACTGAAGAACCGCAGTATTTTTATGAATGTAATGAAATTAATTTACTGATTACAGACACTGAAGTCGTTTATATATTTATAATTCAGTTATTCTGATTTTTCTTTTTGAGTTCTGCGTTTTTTATTAAGTCTTTCTTTTTTCGTAAATCTTTTACCTTTCTTTTTTTTCCGTCTTTTATTTGGCCTTCCTTAGTTGTAATTATAGAACGGAAATATGTCCTGTTTTCTGTTTATTGTGTTTTGTTGTGTACTTTTACATGATTTACTTTGCACTAAAGAACTTTTTTTTTTTTACTCTCTCTCTGTCTCGCTCTTTCTTTCTCTTCATTTCTTTATTCATTCATTCTTTCTTTCTTTCTTTCTTTTTTCTTTTTTCTCTCTCTCTCTCTGTCTCTCTGTCTCTCTCTCTCTCTCTCTCTCTCTCTCATTCTTTCTCTCATACTCAGCATTCAGTTGGCAGCTGTTTAGAAGAAGAAGAATGTTTAGCGTTAGAACCTTCTCCTGAAATACACTACTTTGCGGCGGTTCTTCACTCCTCCGTGTTTTTCTAGGCTGCCGTGTAATCCAGACCTGTCGCTGTGGCGCCCATAAACTTTTATGGATTCATGAATATTTCAAACGGGTTTTGCGCTTCATCAGCATTCCATACAGCGGATCCAGAGAACTCCACCGCCAAAAAATCCATTTAGGAAGCGTGGGTCTTGCTTTTTACTCGATTCCTTTCTCCCCTGGAGAAATCTCGGTTCCATCAGCAGCAGATTGTCCTACATAATAGCAGTTTTTCCTGGTTTAGTAATCAGAGGTTCTGCACTATATATATATATATATATATATGTATATCAGTTAGCGTTATCAGGTTCTTGCTAAAGAACTAGCAACAAAGAGCCTTTAAATACACCCCCGGGTTTTGATTGACAGGTAATCACAACTGTTGTTTTATATGCACATCGAAATTTAAAAAAAACAAAAAACATTCAGTTAACCGTTGTGCTAATGGTGCTAGCGTGCAGAGGTGAGTGACTGATTCACATTCATTTCATTACATTAACATCAGACCTGACCTGGTTTATGGACCTGGCTTTAAATCTTATGTGCATTTACATCTGTGTGTGTGTGTGTGTGTGTGTGTGTGTGTGTGTGTGTGTGTGTGCGCTTGTGTGTGTGTGGTTGCGCTTGTGTGTGTGTGTGCGCTTGTGTGTGTGTGTGTGTGTGTGTACATTAAATGTTATAACTTTTTACACTCTTAAATAATAAAGGTTCTAAATGGTTCCTTGTAAAAGTAAAATGTTCTTTTGGGAACTAAAAATGGTTCTTTCATGGCATCAGTGTAAAAACCTCTCTGTGACTCCTCCTGCCACCTTCAGTGCTAAGAGTGTGTGTGTTTTTCACATTAATCAAAGAATTAATGAGCGTTGATGAAACAGAAACACTTGATCAGCGGTAACCATGGAAACAGGATGGAATTCTGGAGATGGTGTCCTCTGCTGGTGAAAGAAGTGAGATGTTTATTTCTCAGGTTATTTGAGAAAAAGGTTCACTATAGAACCATAAGGCGCTTCACACTGTACATGCTCTACAGCACCAAAGGTTCTGGGTTTTAGTACACATTAAAATCCTTACAGGGTTCCATCTGGATCTTTATGTTTGGTACCCTGTATATTTTATATATTTATATTTATAGGGTTCAATTTCCATCACCACCAAGTTACCACTGCTGGGCTCCTGAGCAAGACTCAAAAAGAACCCTGAGAAAGAACCCCCAATTACTCAGTTGTATAGAGGAGATAAATGTAAGTCTCTCTGGATAAGAACATCTGCCAAATGCTGTAAATGTAAAGATAAATATTGAACCTAGGCTTCTGTAGACATTTAGAAAATTCCTTATATATCTTTACATGGTTCTATCAATAGTTCCATATTTGGGAGCTCTATATGTGTTTTACATAAAATCCCTGTTTGAATTTCATTAAAATCCTGTGGTCTGTAAAACGGTTCTTGAGGGTGATTGTACCGTTCAGGGCTTTCTGGTGTTCTGTTTTCCTGTTGTTTGTTATTGTTCATGTTTAATGTTCATCCTATTTCATGTTTATTGTTTTGTTATGTCTAAACTAAGCTATGCTAGCTATGCTAGCCAAGCCAGTTTATGTTTTGTTTGCTTCCTGTCAAGTGATTCCCTTTGTCCTTGTGTCTTGTTTTCATTGGTGTTTGTGTTTGTGATTGTGTTCAGGTTTGTCTTGTTTGAGTTGATGTGTTCAGTGTGGATTTATAGCCCTGTATCCTTGTCTGCTTGTGGATTATTGTTTGTTCATGTAGCACTGCGGTGAGAGCTTGTTCATGCAGCAGGTTCTGCTAATGGTCCTGGTCCTGGTGCCTGGTGCTGGTCCTGGTCCTGTTCAGTTTAGTTTATTTGTATTTAGTTCATTTGTAAATACAGAATTTGTTAGTCTGGTATTTTTATAAATAGTTTATGCTGTAAATAAACTGCACTTGGGTTCTATAAGTCTTTGCCTCAGTGGGAGTTTTGTTACAGAAATAAGAAGAAGACGAGAATTTTCTGTTTTGTTAGCTAAAAAACACATTTACGGTATTTGGCCGATTCCTTTATTCAGAACGACTAACATTACTTTCATTTCTACAGCAGAGCGATTAGGCAGTGCCGATAATCTGATTAAAGGTTTATCTTAGTGGCACAAACGAATGCCACCAGTTTGGAGAGATTTGGACGGTATGGGGTGGAAAGTGACAGTATGGTGTGGAAAGTGACGGTATGGGGTGGAAAGTGACGGTATGGGGTGGAAAGTGACGGTATGGGGTGGAAAGTGACGGTATGGGGTGGAAAATGACGGTATGAGGGGTGGAAAGTGACAGTATGAGGTGGAAAGTGACAGTATGAGGTGGAAAGTGGCGGTATGGGGTGGAAAGTGACGTCACTGCCCCGAATTCTGTTAGTTATTTCTAAGGAAGGGAAATAAATACGGTGTTCATTTTAACAGCACAAGCGAATGGCAGAGTTTTGGTGATTATTTCTTTTCATGGGGTGCCACTGAACGGAGGTGTTAAATAGCGCCATCCAGATTAGAAATGATGATGTGCAGAAAGAGGAAAAAAATCAGTGATAGCAGCAAAGATAATTGTGTAAACAGCATTAAAGTGACTGTGTTTTTTGTGTGTGTTTATTAACATCGATTTTTATTGATTGAGTTGTGTGTGTGTGTCAGTTTAAGGTCGAACCCAGAATCCTCTGGTTAGTAGGCCAACACTTTAACGCTTGAGCTACCATCTCCCCCTTGTATCTCTTGTACAAAGTCAGTGGATTTAACTTGTTTACCTGATTACTGATTAACTGTTCATAAATTAAACTGCTTCTTTATTTATTCTTCTTTTAAAGAAAAAGTCTTTATGTTTGTCATACATCACAGCACAGTGAAATACTTTTCTTCTTATAATCAGACGTGATACTGCACTCCTGGGGAATAAAGGGTTAGGGGCCTTGCTCAAGGGCCCAACAGTGTCAGCTTGGCAGTGCTGCAACTCAGTCCTTCTTCTGTTTTTCTTTAGTTTTTTCTTGAGTCACTGCTGCCCTGATAATTGCACAAAATTCGAGCAGAAATCTTAAATGTGTAAATGATTTAATCCTGTAACCCGACAGATGTTGAAAAATATATTTACATTTATGGCTTTTGGCAAACGCTTTTATCTTGTAATTGTGACAGCCTTACCTACAACTGGCCAATGGGTTAAGGGTCTTGCTCAGGGGCCTAGCAGTGGTGGCTTGGTGGTGCTGGAAATTGAACCCCAGTCTTCCACTGTGCTACCACTTCCTCCATTATAATATCACTTTAGCCTCCATATGAACTTCAGAAGAGATAAAGAAGAGGGGATTTTTAGAGGGAAACAATAGAGATTTTAAACTCTACATTTCTGGCATTTGACTGACTGTTATTGATTGTTATTGACTGTTATTGAAAGTTATTTACTGTTATTGATTGTTATTAGTTGTTATTGACTGTTATTGATGTGTTATTGACTGTTATTTACTGTTATTGATTGTTATTGGTTGTTACTGATTGTTATTGAAAGTTATTTACTTTTTATTGATTGTTATTGATTGTTATTGATTGTTATTGAAAGTTATTTACTGTTATTGATTGTTATTGATTGTTCTTGTTTGTTATTGTAGTGTATTGATTGATTGATTGATTGACTGTTATTTACTGTTATTGATTGTTGTTATGTTGTTACTGATTGTTATTGAAAGTTATTTATGGTTATTGACTGTTATTGATTGTTATTGAGTTGTTACTGATTGTTTTGAAGTTATTACTGTTATTGAAAGTTATTACGTTATTGATTGTTATTACTGTTTGATTGGTTATTGTTATGATGGTTTTGAAAGTTATACTGTTATTGATTGTTATTGACTGTTATTTACTGTTATTGATTGTTTTATTGAATGTTTTGTTATTTTGTTAGTTTTACTTGAAAATGATTACTGTTATTGATGTTATGACGGTTGTTACTGATTGTTTTGAAAGTTATTTACTGTTATTGATTGTTATTGGTTCTTATTGACTGTTATTGAAAGTTATTGGTTACTATTGACTGTTATTGATTGTTATTGTTTGTTATTGATTGTTATTGAAAGTTATTTACTGTTATTGATTGTTATTGGTTCTTATTGACTGTTATTGATTGTTATTGGTTCGTATTGACTGTTATTGATTGTTATTGAAAGTTATTTACTGTATTGATTGTTATTGACTGTTATTGACTGTAATTGATTGGATTGTATTGACTTGTTTATTGACTGTTATTGTTATTCAGAGCAACTAACATTTATCTTATTATTATTTAATCCAACTGAACAGGTTTAAGGGTTAAGGGTTAAGGGTTATACTCAGAGGCTCTGCAGTGGAAGCATGGTGGTCTTGGGACTTGAACTCACAAACTTCTAATTAGCTGTCCAACATCTTAACCGCTGAGCTTCTTCCATCAGACGTCTGCTTATAAGAATAGATAAAGTATTTCATCTTCTTTACTAATAAATATAGCAGATGCATTCTGTCTTTCATTATTGTCCTCCCACAGCACCACACAGTGTGGTGGCAACTGAGCATCTCCTTTATTGTCGAGAGAAAAGTCTCGTTATAATATAAAGATGTCTTTTATAGCAATAAGAAAAAGGGTTTAATGAGGAATCATTTACTGAAAAGGATCTTTGAGGAACCAAAATAGGTTCTTTTGACTCAGGGGTCCATAAAACTCTTTTCTGTGAAGGGCCACTTCATTGTTCCTGTGTTTGACTGTACAGACCGATCAGCTTTACTTTACAGGAGATTTATAGAATAATAAATTAACAGTCCCTCGTTCCTTTTGGTGAAATTTCCTGATTCTGAATCGACTTTTCTCTTTCCAGCCATTTGTTTATTTTGTTGTTTGTGTGAATTTTCTTGCTGGTTGGCGTGTGGTATCAGAGTTCAATTAGTGGAGAATCAAACTTAATGAATCTACATTAATAATTAAGAGGGATTTTAGTAGTTTGGGGGCTTCTGGTCTGGCATCATGAAAAAAACCTTTTTTTTGTTCTTTTTGGCAAGTTTGATATTAGCAAGCAAAAATAATTTGTTCTTTCTATGGAACGTTTAGCAGTGAGTAAATAAAGAACGTCAGGTTTCTATACAAACCTACAATACACCCCTTTCCTAGAGTGGAAGAAAAAGAAGTGTCACATGACTGTGTGTCACATTTCTACTGAAATCTACTGTTCAATGAGGACGCTGATGCCAACGCCATAGCGCAGGTTTCCTAACCTTATAAAAAACCATTCCCCAGTGAATCACATGCATTAATACTGAATCACACGCATACTACTGATCACACACAGTAATACTGAATCACACAGTAATACTGAATCACACCAGTAAACACTGAATCACGCATTAATACTGAATCACACGATCAACGTGATGAATCACACACAGTAATACTGAATCACACACATAAATAATACGTGAATCACACACAGTAAATACTGAATCACACACAGTAAATACTGATCATGAATCACACACAGTAATACTGAATCACACACAGTATAATACTGAATCACACACATTAATACTGAATCACACACAGTAAAATACTGAATCACACGCAGTAAAACACTGAATCACACACAGTAAAATACTGAATCACACGCAGTAATACTGAATCACACACAGTAATACTGAATCACACGCAGTAATAACTGAATCACCACGCACATTAATAATACTGAATCACACGCAGTAATACTGAATCACACCATTAATACACTGAATCACACGCAGTAATACTGAAGCCACCAGAAACTGAATCACACGCAAGCCAATATACGAATCACACGCAATAATACTGAATCACCCGCATAATACTGAATCACACGCAGTAATACTGAATCACACGCAGTAAAACACTGAATCACACGCATTAATACTGAATCACACGCAGTAAATACTGAATCACACACAGTAATACTGAATCACACACAGTAATACTGAATCACACGCAGTAAATACAGAATCACACCAGTAATACTGAATCAACACAGTAATACTGAATCACACACAGTAATACTGAATCACACGCAGTAATACTGAATCACACGCATTAATACTGAATCACACACAGTAAAATACTGAATCACACACCGTAAAACCCTGAATCACACACAGTAATACTGACACACGCATTAATACTGAAATCACACGCAGTAATACTGAATCACACGCAGTAATACTGAATCAACACACGCATTAATACTGAATCACACGACTTAATACTGAATCACACGCAGTAATACTGAATCACACGCATTAATACTGAATCACACACGCAGTAAATACTGAATCACACGCAGTAATACTGAATCACACGCAATAATACTGAATCGCACGCAGTAATACTGAATCGCACGCAGTAAAACTAATCGCACGCACGAATCGCAAAGTAAATACTGAATCGCACGCAGTCATATACTGAAAGCACACAGTAAAAAATACTGAATCGCACGCATTAATTACTGAATCACACGCATTATTAATACTGAACTGAATCACACGCATAATACTGAATCACACGCAGTAAATACTGAATCACACGCAAGTAAAAAACACTGAATCACACGCAGTAAAAACAAGAATCACAAGCAGTAAAACACTGAATCACACGCAGTAAAACACTGAATCACACACGCAGTAATACTGAATCACACACAGTAAAAACACTGAATCGCACGCAGTAAATACTGAATCGCACGCAGTAATACTGAATCGCACGCAGTAAAAACACGAATCACACACAGTAAAACACTGAATCACACGCAGCAGTAAAACACTGAATCACACACAGTAATACTGAATCGCACACAGTAAAACACTGAATCGCACGCAGTACAACAGCAGTAAATACTGAATCGCACGCAGTAAAAAAATCTGAATCGCACACAGTAAAACACTAAATCGCACACAGTAAATACTGAATCACACGCAGTTAATACTGAATCACACGCAGTAATACTGAATCACACAGAAGAATACTGAATCACACACAGTAAATACTGAATCACACAGCAGTAAAACACTGAATCACACGCAGTAAATACTGAAACACACACAGTAAAACACTGAATCACACACAGTAAATACTGCATCACACACAGTAAATACTGAATCACACCACAGTAAACTGAATCACACACAGTAATACTGACATCACACACAGTAAATACTGATCCAACACAGTAAATACTGCATCGCACCACAGTAAAAATACTGAAGAGCACGAATACAATCGAACGCACAGTAATACTGAATCGCACACAGTAAATACTGAATCGCGCCACAGGAAAAAAATCGCACACAGTAATAAATACTGCATCGCACACAGTAAATACTGCATCGCACACAGAAATAATGAATCACACAGTAATACTGAATCCACAGAATACGAACCCACTGAATAACACACAGTAATACTGAACACACAGTAAACACTGAATCACACACAGTAAAACACTGAATCACACACAGTAAACTGAATCACACGTAATCACACTACAGTAACACGCAGTAAACTGAATCCACGCAGTAATACGAATCACACGCATAAATACTGATCACACGCAGTAAAACACTGAATCACACGCAGTAATACTGAACACACGCCCATACACCAGTAACTGAATCACACGCAGTAAAACATGAATCACACGCATAAATACTGAAACACACAGTAAAACACACAGAATCGCCACAGTAATACTGAATCAGCACCACAGTAATCGCAACAGTCACCATTAAATACTGAATCGCACACAGTAATACTGAATCGCCCAAAGTAATTACTGAATCACACAGTAAATACTAAATACACACGCGCAGTAAACATGAATCACACGCAGTAAAACACTGAATCACACACAGTAATACTGAATCACACGCAGTAAATATGAATTCAGTGAGAGCACAGCGAGCGAGCACGAGAGCACAGCGAGCGAAGCACAGAGCACATGCGAGCGAGCACGAGATCACAGCGAGCGACCAAACTAAAGAAAACAAACAAATCAGCAACTACGGTACGTAAAAATGGCAACTTTCAGCTCGTTCAGTGTGTGAGGTAGGATTTTTAGCGAGTCTTCTTCCGCCATTAGCGATACTTTTATTTGTGATAAGTGTTTGTTAGTTAGAGCACTTTGGCGGAGAAGATCCTAGCCTTAGAGGAGCGCATCCAGACTTTAGAGAGGTTAGCAAGGAGAGCGATTAGCTCCCCGCAGCGGCGAGTCTGGATGCTACAGGCGTAGCTAGTCTGCCCCCGACTCCGGCAGTAGAGCCCTCACAGCGGGGCGAATGGGTTGACGACTCGGCGGCCATACTCGCGCAGCCAAAGCTACGGCTAAGGCTTCGGCTAAAGGCTAAAGCTAAGGCTAACCCACCGGAGCACGCCACTACGCTTCACGTGCCACAATAGACCTGCCCTCCTCAGTGAAGCACCCACTGAGAAACCGGGAAGGTTACTCTGGTTATTGGAGATTCATAGTGAGGCACGTGAAATTAGCTAGGCCTTAGGGGCGCCAGCGGCAGTAGTTAGATGGTTTGCCAGGAGCCAGGCACCGGACTAGCAGATAATCTTAGGGTGTAGGCCAGCATAGGTTTGCAAAGATATGGTTCATGCTGGTGCTAACGATATACGCCTTCGACAGTCGGAAACTAGTAAGGCTAACTTTATAGAGGTGTTTAATTAGCGAAGGCGATGTCCGATGTCGTAGTATGCTTTGGCCCTATACCAATGCGACGTGGTGCTGTAGGCTTACAGCAGGTTATGGTCACTGAACCGTTGGATGTCCAGTGGTGCTCCGAAAACAGTGTGGGATACATCGATAATGGAAATCTTTTGGGGCAAAGCTGGCCTGTTAGCGGGACGGTTGTCCATCCACCCGGGAAGGAGCCGCTCTCCTGTCTTGGTAACATAGCTCATAGTCTTAGAATAGGACTAGTAATCGCTGACTACCCAGAGCCCAGGCCAAGCAGCGACCAACAGGCTATCCGACCGTCTGCTAGTGCACAGAGTCGTCATCAGGTCCATAATATGAGACTGTGTCTGTTCCCCGCTATCAATATAAATATAGAAAAACCCAAAGTTTGCTTAGTAATTAATAATCGAGATATTCGAACTCCGAGAACCTGAAACCACAGCCTGCACCTCTGATTGAGCTAGGATGTTAACATTGTCTCTTACTCTAAAAGCACTAGGTTTGAATGATCTAGATCTGAGTTTGCATTTGTTTAACAGAAACCTGGATTAAACGGACGATAATGTAGCATAAATGAAGCTATCCTCCAGATTCAGCTACTACATCAGCCTCGCCCTAATGGTATAGGTGGAGGCGTAGCAGTATTATACTAATAAACTAACTATTACAGAAACTGGGTAACTTAATTCATTGAGCCGCTACAGTACCTTACATCGCAGAGACAATAAAGCAGAGCCAATCAATCTCTAGTTCTTATTACAGACCTCCAGGTCCGTACTCGAATTTCTTAGTGAATTTGCAGATTTTCTGTCTAAACCTGGTTGTCTCCGGTGATAAAGCGTTAATTGCTGGAGACTTTAATATTCATTTTGAAACTCAGACGACCCGCTGAGAACAGCATTTATGTCTCTACTCGACTCAGTGGGAGTAAATCGTGTTTAATGGGACACTCTAACTGGTCACACGTTAGATTTAATCCTATCTCTCGGAATAAGTATAAATAATATATAACAACTCCTCAGCGAAATTATTTCTGATCACCATCTTATTCGTTTAAAATGCGTCAGAATAATAGTGCATCGTAGCGCCGGCTACCGCTTTAAACGTACATTTACTCAACTCTGCTCAGATCTTTATTAATTGTCTTCATACTTGTCTTTGTCATGGATCGCCGTCTGATCCAACATAACTCGAGCGGCTGACTGAAAATAGATGCCGCATTCCGCTTACATTAATAACGGCTCCAGTAAAAAAAAATAATTAAGATAAGAAACTCGCGCCATGGGATAATGACCACGCGCTCTTTAAAACAGAGCGCCGTAACTGACGTAAATGGCGCCGAACTAGATTGCTGGTTTCCAGGCAGCCGGAAAGAGGGAATTCTAGCTTATAAAAAGCTCTTAGTGTAACTAGATCAACGTATCTTTCTAACCTTATTGAAGATAAACAAATAATCCTAGATTTCTATTCGATACCGTCGCAAATTAACTAGGAATAAGACATCCAGAAACCTGCACATAACTGGTGCAGCAGTGAGGATTTCATGAACTTTTTTGATAATAAAATTGCAAACATTAGGCAGAAAATATTTAAAACATACCTTTCGAATGATTCTGATATCACTAACGCATCAGATCAGAATTAGAAATTTTACTCCTCTGGAAGAGAAAAACTTAATCGCACTCATCTCTTCCACAAAAACGTCAAAAATGTGTGTTAGATCCGATACAACACCTTCTTAAACAATTGGACGCGGCAGTATCAAACCCTTGTTGAATAGTTAACTCTTCTCTCATCATGTGGGTATGTCCTAATCTTTAATAGCAGTGATTAAACCTTTATTAACAACTGACCTTGACAAAATGAACTGTCAAACTAAGACGATATCTAACCTCCGTTGTCTCAAAATTTAGAGAAGGTAGTTGCGCAACAACTGTGTCATACTACAAAAATAACATACATGAACTTTATCATCAGATTCAGGCTCACCACACACAGAGACAGCACTGGTCAAGAGCTATGACCTCTACTGGCATCCGCCAAGGTTTGTCTCATTGCTTATATACTGACCTAGTGCGCCTCGACCTATAGATCACGAATTCTCTCGCAGATTAGAAAAATTCGTAGGCATAAAGGAACAGCTCTTGCGTGCTCGTCCTATTAACCGATCGTTACCAGTTTGTAGTTAACTGGTGATATTCTGCTGTCCCGTGTAAGTATGGTGTTCCATCAGGCTCGGTTTTAGGCCCACTCTTTTCTCTCTTACTGTGCCTCTGGTTAAACATAATCCGTAAGCATGATATTAGTTTCCACTGTTACGTGATGACACACAGTTATACTCTCATCAAGGCCTGATGCGAAGGCCAGTTTAATAAAATTGAGCATGTGTGAGGAAGTAGAGATGGATGTTCTGAATTCCTCTTGCTACCGCTGACAAGAGGGGTTCTGGTTCTAGGACCACAGGTAATCTAAAGTAGCTTCCTGATCACACCTTAACCCTAGACAGTCTTTCGTTCACACCAGTGCAAACAGTAAAAGATCTGGGTGTGATTTTAGACTCCAATCTCTCATTTGAGCCCAGTCGATAATATTAGCAGGATAGCGTTTTCAAAATCATCTCAGAACTATCGCTAAATAAGAATATCTTTGCGCTTACTGAGCTGAAAAATTAGTATGCGTTTATCACATCCATCCAGGGACTACTGTAACGCTTACTGTCTGGATGTTCAACTAGGTGCATTAATAACTTCACTAGTCCAGAACGAGCAGCGAGAGTCCCACTAGAAATAAAAGATACAGCACATCACGCGGTCCCTATCCGCACGCATTGGCCCCATGAGACACCGCATTGATTTAAAATACTACTTTAACCTATAAGCTCTATGGTCTCGCGCCGCAGACTTAAGGGACTTCTCTTTCTTACGTTCGCCACGCTGACTTCGATCAAAGGATGGGTGCCTGTCAGTACCGGTATTATAAAACTACAGCGGGGGCAGAGCCTTTCCTAAGGGCCCCTATGTATGAATAACCCTCCCTATGTATGTTCGGGAAATCAGACACGTCTCAGTGTTTACGTCCAGGTTAAAATATTTATTTAATCAATCCTTTTGTATGATTCCCTTAGATAAGGGCAGATCCGGGGACTATGGGTGTGAGTATAAGTGATCTGGTATGTGATAGCTGTCTTCCCTCTCTTATTGATCACGGTGTTGATGAGAGGCGGCGGTTGCTTAACATAGGGGCCCTCATGTCGTGTTTCCCTCTGGTCTCTTTAGTTATGCGACTAGTAGTCTGGCCGGAGTCCAGCTTTACTCTACATTTTCACTTAATCACTCCAAACCGTGTGATTACTTGTCACTTAACTGTTTTCCTCTTTTGACTTCCTTTCACTCTCTCTCTCTCTCTCTTTTTTTTTTCTCTCTTCCTCTATCTCTCTCTCTCTCTCTGTTGAGCTACATAAGCCACAACGGAGCTGCCGGTGATCCATACCCCACCCCGGCCGTCCTGTGGTCCCTTCCCTGTGACTGCCCAGCGAGAGTCATCACCGGGCGATCTAGGACGACCACTTGCCATAAAGACGTTCGGCTCTAAGACTAATGATTATGTTGTTTCACACACACGTGTAATCTCCTGATCCCTTCTACTGTTTCACACCCAATGAGGATGGTTCCCTGCGATCTGGTTCCTCTCAAGGTTTCTTCCTTCTTCCTCTCATCTTAGGGGTTTTCCTTGCACCGTCGCCCCGGTTGCTCACAGGACAAACTGATTTATGTTTAATTCTGTTTTATATTCTTCATTGTAAACTGCTTGTGACAATACATTGTAAAAGCGCTATCCAAATAAACGATTTGAATTGAATGAATTTAATCACAACAGTAAAACACTGAATACACACAGTAATATGAATTCCACACAGTAAAAACACTGAATCACACACTAAATGTACTGATCACACAGTACATACTGAATACCAT
The DNA here is from genome assembly GCA_005784505.1 of Bagarius yarrelli. Taxonomy (NCBI): domain Eukaryota; kingdom Metazoa; phylum Chordata; class Actinopteri; order Siluriformes; family Sisoridae; genus Bagarius; species Bagarius yarrelli. Next base: position 362,510 of record VCAZ01000289.1, read on the forward strand.
AGTAAAAACTGAATCACACAAAGTAAAATAGTAAATACTGAATCCCACACAGAAATAATGAATCACACACAGTAATACTGAATCACACACAGTAAACACTGA
>VCAZ01000249.1:0-110000 GCA_005784505.1 Bagarius yarrelli
GTGTGTGTGGTGTGTGTGTGTGTTCGGGACAGAAGTAATAACTGCTCTAGCAGACGTCTGTCACTTGCAGCCAACGCCAGAGGAGGCACAGCTGGTTTCTCTCTCTAACACAAACACACACACCTTCATTGCAGCACATGCTCAGAACTTCTTTACATTCTACTACTAAATGTCAGCAATTTGGCATGTGTGCTTTTCGCCACTTCTTTTATTTATAACAGCTGAGCTTTTAACAACCACGCACACACACAGAATGTTAGAGAGGGTGTTAAAAGTGTATGTGCGAGACACAGAGAGAGAGAGGTGCAAGAGAGTAGTCAAGAAAGAGTGTAAGAGTGGCAATGTTAGAGTGACTGAAAAAGTAAAAACGGTGCGGATCAAGAGTGGGAACAAGTAAGAGAGAAAAAGAGAGGCACCTAGAAGAGAAGAGTGTGTGTGTGTGTGTGTGTGTGTAATTGAGTATGTTCACATGTTTGACAGGGATACAAAAAGAAGCTTTTAGCAAACTACAGAGAAATAATGTTCCTGCATTTTAGGTTTAAGTGTGTATGTGTGTGTGTGTGTGTGTGTGTGTGTGTGTGTGAGCAAGGGAGAGAGATGGCAGTGCCCCACAGGAAGGGTGTGCTTTGCTTCCTGTAAGACGTGCACAAAAGGATAACTTTGTCTGGCAGGCTGAGTGAAAGAGGAAGTGAGGGGGTTGGGAACAGGAAATGACATCATAATGAACTCTACAACAGGAAGTGGCAGAAGGAGAAACTTGTGAACTAACAAGAAGAAAAGAAGATGGAGAAAAACTTAATTATACCTAATGCGTTTGTGTGTGTGTGTGGGGGGGGGGGTTGTATGTTTTAGTGTGCGAGTGTGTGTGTAAGGGGAGGAAATTAATAAAAACAGGACCCGCTGTAAGGTCTTGTGTTAAGGGGTTAATTAGATCGGACTTGACGCGCTGCAGAAAGTCCATAAATGTAAATACACACAGCTTTTTTTTTGCAGCAATTCAGTAAGTGAGATGTTAAATTAGCAATGGGGTCAAATCATGAACAGGAAATGGCTCAATCTGAGCTCAGACTTCCCGCTTGTTTCTGCTTCTCCTCTCTCCACTTTTGCTCCATATGCGTCAGAGTTTCAGCTGTAAGCAAAACACATCGACTCAGTACACATGGACAGAAATTCCCTCAGCACGTGTAAGTTTTGTGATATTACAATAGGGAATAAAACATCAGATCGAGAGGATATAAAGTATGTGACATCAGCACAAACTCTGGTCAGGCAGAAGAACCTGATTTAAAAAACCAAACTCAAAACCATAAACAAACTAAAGCTGAAGGATCAGTCGCCACATAACGCTTCTCCACATCACATCAGCTGACACACTGACGTTGCACAGAGCTTCCTGCACCCTGTGTGTTTTTCTTTTTGTAAAAAAACCCTTCCACTCTTAAGAAGAAAATGCTGGCGGACCTAAACTTTACAACTGTGATACAGATTAGTGACATAATGACCTCCTGCTCCTGGTTAGTGACACAATGACCTGTGCCCTGTGCCGTGATGTATGAGCAAAAGAGACGGAACCACAATCTATTTAAATCTAACAGGATAATGAATATCCAGCGCTCATCACACACACACACACACACACAATGAGGCGAGCCATCTGTTTAGCTCATAATAAATGTGTGTAAGGGTTCTGCATGCTGACTGTGTGTCTTAGGATGAGGGACATGATGTTTAGTGGCAGGGAAAGTCTGCGTGTCAATGTGTCTCTTGCTCTTAGTGGTTTAAAGACTGTATAATCACAATGTGTCAGAACAGAGAGACAGAGAGAGACCGGGCAGAGAGACGGGAAGAAGACGGGCAGAGAGAGACAGGGCAGAGAGATGGCGAGAGCATAGAGAAGGCGAGAGGAAAGGGCAGAGAGACGAGAGAGACGGCGAGAGGAAAGGGCAGACGGCGAGAGAGACGGCGAGAGAAAAGGGCAGAGAGACGGCAGAGAGGACGCGAGAAAGGGCAGAGAGACGCGTCGAGAGAGGCCAGAGAACGGCGAGAGAGACGGCGAGAGAGACGGCGAGAGAGACGGCGAGAGAGACGGCGAGAGAGACTGCGAGAGCGAGGAAGAGAGAGGCGAGAGAGACGGCGAGAGAAGGGAAGAGAGATCACTGTTTTTTGCTTTGAATATTTAAAATGAATGAACATTTTTTCAGTTTCTGTTATGACGAATTCACACTGCCGGGTTTTTAGCCCTGACTTTACCTGCCAGCAGGTTTTGTTAATGGCTTTTATCTTTACTGCTCGTGCCACCAGTGAAAATCCTGCAGTGTGAATGACCAAAAATCTGATCTGAGAGAATCACAGAGGTGCTGCTGAAGCATGTAAAATATTTGGTATGCTAAACATCTGGACTTGTCGGCGATACAAAATACAGAAGTGTGATATGGGTTCTAATTTGCAAATACACCTAGATGATCTACAACCAATTAGAGATAAAGATACAGGGAGCAGGATGTGCAGGAGGAGTTAGGAGCTGGTGAGCATGACTTTGAGAATAATGCCTTGTGAATTTAACATTAAATGCTTCACGAATTAATAAGTAACTTTAAACACTACATGAACAAAATACAGCTTGTGTGTGTGTGTGTTGACCTTGACCAGATTGACGTGTGTAACGGTGGTGTAACTTCAGTACACACTTCTGGAAAAACCTGTCTGGCAACAGGTTCAGACCTGATCCCCTTCACACAGCCGGTTTGGAGATCACCCCAAGGCTCGGAGGAAAAGCTGTTCGCTCAGTCCACCTTATCTGATTCCCGTATGACCGTCAGAATGAATCTGAATCAGGAATTGTGATCAGGATCTGAATGTGTGGTTAGGAGTGAAAATGATGGTCTGTTTTCTCCACAGGCTTCACAGAACTGGTGTTACATCCTCACTTGGATGACAAAACTCGAATCGAATCTACAATCTTCTGGTTAGCAGTCAAACACCGTTCCCACTGCGCTCCCACTTCCCCAGGATGCAAACACCGGATCAAACCTGTTTGCTCAGAAAATGTATAGCAAAGTGTGTGTGTGCGTGATCATGCATGTACGTACAAGTGTGTGTGTGTGTGTGCGTAATTAAAGCTGTGTGTCACAGGTGTACGTTTGAAGAGTAAAAAAAACAGTTTCGTATCTGACAGGAATGATAATAAGTAAAAAAACACCACCACAGAATTTAGACTGAGGCATAGGTGTGTGTGTGTCATCTGCTTCACTGGTATTTTCTGGCGCATAACCCTCAACCCAATTTTACATATGTTGCCAAAATAACTGATATTAAATAAAAGAATTAGAATTATTTTGGGATCAAACGATTCAGAGTGATTAGTTAATCATATGATGGACCGGTTACTATGGTAACAACGATACATCAGAATAACTGCATTAGGGTAAACCTATCAGAGCTGTTGTGACTGACAGCCAATCAGCATCCAGTAAAGTGTGGAATATAGAATAAGATATAGCTTAATTATTATAGTAGCCAATCTCTGCACTGTAGCCAGCTACTGGGGGCTACCTGCTGAAAGTGGGTGGGACTAAAGTAGACACACAACATCAAAAATCCCACAGCAATTGGGCAACACAAAAACCCCGTCAAACTTTTAGAAGCAGATTTTAACTGTACAGGCTGGACTCAAAAAAAAAAAAAAACAGGTGAGGAGTGTGAGAGACGCCAAGACTTTTACACGGAGCGCAACGACTCTGATTACAGTCAGGACAGGAAAAGAACAAACGCAAAAACCGAATGAGAGGTTAGAAAAATGCAGGAAGAAAGAAAATAAAAACAGACAGCAGTGGAATTCGCGCCGGCTGTGTCGGATTAAACTCTGATCAAAGTCCTCAAATCTGGGGGGCACGTCGCTAATGAGAAAAGAGAGAGAGAGAGAGAAAGAGAAGTGAGAAAAGTAGAGACGAGAGAAAGAAGGGAATAAGCGAGAGGAGAGAGAAAGAGCAGAGAGAATAGGAGCGAGAAGATAAAGAGAGAGAAGATGAGAGAGAAGAGAGAGCGAGATAGAGAGAGAGAGAGAGAGCGAGAGAAAGAGAAGGGAAGAGAGCAAGAGAGAGAGAGAGAAGAGAGAGAGAGAACGAGAGAGAGTGAGAGAGAGAGAAGAGAGAGAGAGAGAAAAAGAGAGAGATAGAAGAGAGAGAAGAGAGAGAGAGAGAGAGAAAGAGAGAGAGAGAGGAGAGAGAGAGAGAGAGAAAGAGAGAAAAAAGAAGAGATAGAAGAGAGAAGACGGAAGAGAGAGAGTAGAGAGAGATGAGAAGGAGAGAAACGAGAGGAGGAGAGAGAGAGAGAGAAAGAAAAGAGGAAGAGAAGAGAGAGAAGAGAGAGAGAAGAGAGAGAGAGAGAGAGAGAGAAGAGAGAGCGAGAAGAGAGGAGAAAAAGAAAAAAAAAAAGAGAAGGGAGAGAGAGAGAGAGGCGAAGAGTAGAGAAGAGAGAGACAGATGCCCTGATCATTAAAAGTAATTTCACTTCGAAGTAACTGAATGTTTGCCAATATTCACATGACCACATGACATTCAGCTGGAACTTTCTGGAAGAGGACGGCTTCATGTTACTGGTGGATTAAAACATAACAAAAACAACGTTAGTGGCTTGGACACATCCGTGTTTTGCTCTGGTTTGTAGGCTTTAGGGAGAATTATGGGAAGATGAGTTTGATGGCAGGTTTCCACTGCTCTTCAGGTCCTTCACTGCTCCTCACAGGGTAAAACGGGCCGAGTTAATGTAGTAAAAGAAAGAAACAATATGTTAAAAAAAAAAAAAAAAGTAAAAAAAAAAAATCATCAACAGCTTCTGGAAAAACCCCTCTCTAACCTCTAAAGCGGAAAAGAATAAGCTGAATCTTCAGATCTGTGATTAACCGTATAACATCTTTAGTCTGAATCTGAGCTTTCTATAAATTTATTAAAATAAAATGAGGGTCACATCAGTTAATCTCCTACGGGCAAATTCACACAAACTCTAAGAAACATCGCACTAAGCATCTTTCTGTGTAAACGCTCAAACTCTTAATTACTTACAGCAAAAAACTGTTTACACATCGAGTTACACAACTCCTTAAGGCCGCTCAATAATCGGTTTCCTTCCAGCAGGAAAAACATACACTAAATCTGAGACTTCGGCGGCGACGATGATGATGTCACACAGACTTCCTGACGAGTGCCTGCATTACGCACGTAATTAGCCACAGACGTGATGTGTTAGCTCATCTGACGTGTGTTACACTACATTCTCCTCAGACGCTGAGTCATATACTCATTGCTCTGCTCATTACTCTGTTATTACACAACACATTTATTAACTGTCCCCTGTAGCTGAAGATCCGCCCCGGAGGAGCATGCTGGGCGAATGCACTTGAAACCTGAGCCAGCCATGTTTGGGAAATAAACAGAGATCTGTTGGGGGGGCGGGGTGGGGGGTGTGGTGTTACCAAACAACACATGAGATTAACGTTTCCGTTCACCTCCTGTTTAATGCGACGGGAGAGTAAAACGGGATTCCGTTTACACACACTGAACCTTCATTAACAGCGTTTAACCTTTTCAACAGAAGAAGGAGGTAGACTTTAACAACCACCCGTGACAACCGAGAACAATTTGGATGTCACATCCATTCATTTCTTACAATGTTTGCGTATCGTCCCGGTGTTGGCCATCATTTTTTTACAGTTTTTTTTTATTTTCACCGGGAAACTAAAATGATTTAAACGATTAAAATTGGCGGCGGGGCGTCTTCTATTGTTACATCCTCACGAGACCGGTCGGATCTCGCAAGATCTCGCGTTACACAACCCCTCTGGCTGGTGTCCAGTAAGACAACACCACAGCACGATTTTCACTTCTCTCCTGACCCGGGATGATGGCCAAACGCCTGCTGAAACAGATTAGCATGACATGAACACACACACACAAGCCTGTGGTTCTGTACACACAGTGTGACGGGGAACAAAGTACACGAAGAGCGTGAGGAGCTTCTGTGTGTGTCTGTGCTGTGGTTCAGGAGCGAATCGTGCTGCGGTGTCACAACAAGAACAGGAAACAGATCTCATCATAATCAACATCATTTCAACTTTTTAATGCGTCAGTACGTTATTACACACATACACACACACGCCGTGGTGGAAAGTGGAGTAGGTTCCCATCCATCCTGTTCAAACAAAACATCATCAGGCTTCTGGCTGGTGGAAAGCTCTTATTGTTGAATCAGCAGGTGTGACTGTGTTAAAGTGGTTTTGTTGTGCTTATTTTACTGTAGTTACAGCTTTTCTACTCGACCAGAGACACAGTACCGACTCCCAGAATGCAATGCAGGTACAGGACACCTGAACGGCAACACAAGAGTGATGAGGTGTGACACACACACACACTAAAAGGTCTGAAAGTACTAAAGCACTGCTGCAACAACACAACAGTATGAAGGAAGCGCAGGTGTTTCATTAGAACAAACTGACGTAAAGAAGGAAAACTTTTCATTCAGATGCAACTCAAATAGAAAATAAAATAAAAAACGCTTCTGACTCATCAAAACATCCAGCCGATGACGACCTGAAACATCTCAGAGCTCTGAATGACCTCCTGAAACATCTCAGAGCTCTGGATGACCTCCTGAAACATCTCAGAGCTCTGGATGATGGTGTGTGTGTGTGTATGTGTGTGAGAGAGAGAGAGAGATTGAGAGAGACACTCACCCAGCAGCAGCAGTTTGACCTCCTTGGCCGCTTTCTCTCCATCCTCCCGCAGGGTTCGGTCGATGTCCCGGGAGTGCTCCTTCCTGCTCCTTCGCCGCTTATATCCTCCTGACTCACCGTACAGCCCATCAGGGGGTTTCACAGATACTCCAACACCGATAGAACACTCTATAACCCGCTTATCAACACACACTCTATTTCTCTCTCTCTCCTCTCTCTGTGTGTCTCTCTCTCTTCTGTCTCTCTCTCTCTCTGTCTCTGTCTCTTCTCTCTCTCTCTCTCTCTCTCTCTGTCTCCTGTTGAAGCTCGTCTCCGACACTCAACTTCCCTTTTTTAGAGCAAAGTTATCCAGCGCAATAACTGGAGTCCGGGCGAAGTAAAAACAAACAAACAAATAAACAAATAATGATATTTTTGTTTGTTTGTTTTGTTTGTTTAGTGATTCGAAACTAAACACAAGAGCCGAGCTGAGCGGTCGGGACATGACAGCGCTGGGAAACACTGGCAAACACACCAACATTACAACATTCACACATTCACCAGTTCCATTCCAGCGTCCCGGAGAAAAGAGAGCAAAAAAACCCTCTGGATTCTTCCACAGACACCAAATCCAACTTTCCAGCTGAAAAAAAAAAAAAACAGTAACAACAAACCCAAAATCGCCGTAAAGTTGTTCCGCCGCTCTTTTTTCTCTCTCTCTTCTCTTCTGTTTCTTCTGTTTCTGCCGTTAATAATATCAGTAAAAACGCCGTTAGCCGAAAGCTAATCAGTCAGTCAGCTGTCGCGCGCGCCGATCTGATTTGTTTAATTAAAAAAATAAATACGTTTCTACCAAACCGCCACACCCCACCCCGAGCAGCTCCGCGCGAGCCCACAGCCACAGTTATACACCAAACCCCTCCCACTCCCTTTACAACACACACAACCCCACCCACCGCACCCCCCCCGGGGCATCATGGGAAGGGTAGTGTCTCAAACAGGCGCCATCTTTAAAACGGAATTTACCCACCCGATATACACCTTTTATTTAAATTCACTCAATTTATATTAGATATCTGATTATTCTATTGTTTATTATTATTATTATTATTATTATTATATTTTAAAAACACAACATATATGTTAATATATAGTTTTATTATTTTATATTTTTATTTGATGTCAAAATATATTGCGTTTTTATTAGTTTTATGAAATAATAATAATAGTAACAATAATAATAATAATAATAATTAGATAATAATAATAATAATTATTATTATTGTTATTATTATATATAGTTTATTATTGTTGTTATTATTGTTATTATTGTTATTATTATGATTTTTGTTGCTTGCTTTACAACATTAAAAATCATTTATTTATTTATTAAAAAGAATGAAAAACTTCATCTTCAATTTGTATTAATTTTCAATTATTTATAAATTTTATTATTTTTTTTTTTTTGCAGGTGCTGAGAATTATTGGCAGTAAAAACTATCATTTTTTTTTTACAACCGGTTTTATTTATTTATTTTAAATTATACTGTATTTCTCAGTCTGTTGAAGTAAGAATAGGAATGTGTCTTTTTGCCTCCCCCTTGTGGCCAAATGGTGGAAACACACACCCCGGCCTGAATTAGTAATTGCTGTTAAATGGTTAATTGCTCTATAATTACTTCTGGTAAAAAATAATAATAATAATAATAATAATGTTAAAACAGACAAACAAAATCTAAAGAGAAATAAAATTGCTGTGGGAGTCAGTTTTCATTCTTTATTCTTTCTTTTTATTTATTTTAAACCGTTTACAGTACAATAACCGCCAGCCATGTACTCAACATAGGAGTAAAGAAAAATAAAAGACATTTACAACTGTCTTTTGTTTTTTTTTATTACTTTCCTTCTTTAAAAAATGCACTTAAAAAATTATTATAGCTTTTTTTAATCATCAGACTAAACCGCTGCCTATTTACAGTGTAAAACTAGACGTGTCCCAAGAATATAAAGGGTTGATAGGCTGATTATTTTTTAAATCATTTATAAATGCACATGAACACACACACTTACACACACACACTTACACTTACACACACACTTACACACACATACACTCCATTAAGTCAGAAGAGATTAAATAGGCAGGGACACTACATACAAACACACTCGTTTAGTCAGTTCTGTTCATTTGTAGCTGCACACACTGTTTATTCATCTAAAAATAAATCATCAGCTAATTAATGTCCGTTAAAGTGAGGATTCTACTGTCACACAACACATCCACAACATCAGGAGACATCATAAAAATACACACACACACACACACACGAATATTACCAGTATTAAAAATATACTCCTAAAGAAATAAACAGCTCTCGGATTATTAGTGTTATTAGAATAACAGGAGTGGAGCTTTAGATAGATTTCTCTTTATTTTCTATTTTGTTAATTTATAATTCATATAGTTTTGTGCTTCTTTTCTATACAGGGCGGCCCGTGGCATAAGAGACATAGGCAGTTGCCCAGGGCAGAAAATAACGGGGGACGGCGCACGAGAGGGGTTTTTGTCGCCCTCTTGTGACCACTGTGCGCTCCTACACCCATATACTTCTGGATGTTAACACTGATAACACTGTGATTATTTCATCACTTTGCAAAATATTTAAGTCGGACTTCCTACTATAAGTTTTGTTTTTTGTTTTGATAAAAACTTTCCGCAGCTTCTTTAGCCATTTATTTAAAGTGTCAGATCGATTTCTGTTTCTGTAAAACACCGAAATGATTTCTAATCTAAACATCAGAAAAAATCCAGTGATAATCGAATCTTTCATTTATAATAATAAAAAATATCCTCTAAGATACAACTTTTACCATATTTTCACTTACACACATGATTTTTTTTTTTTTTTTTTTTTTTTTTTTTTTTCTTCCCTCTCCTCTCCTTGTGAAATGTGCTACTTTGTGTTAGTCTCACTCACTCACACACACACACACACACACAAACACACGTTTTTATGACACGACACCAGAAGATGTTTACGACTTCAATTCATCTAATGTTCTGTCTAATCACCGAACACCACTACAACAGAGAAAGAGGAAGTACCATAGGTGTAACACACACACACACACACACACACACACTAAGATAAACTACACTTTTAGCACGCTATAGAGCATATACAGCAGAATATATATCTTAGACTATATAACACACAACATTTTTATAAATGTTTAACTAGAAAGGCTGTAGATCAAACTCACTCTCTCACTCTCTCTCTCTGTCTCTCTCTCTCTCTGTCTCTGTCTCTCTCTCTCTCTCTCTCTCTGTATCTCTCTCTCTGTCTTCTCCTCACCTCTCTCTCTCTCTCTCTGTCTTTCTCTCCTCACTCTCTCTTCTCCTCTCTCTCCCTCTCTCTCTCTCTGTCTGTCTCTTCCTCTCTCTGTCCCTTTCTCTGTCTCTCCGTCTTTTTTCCCCCTCACTGTCTCTCTCTCTCTCTGTCTCTCTCTCTCTCTCTCTCTCTCTCTGTATATATATATATATATATATATATAAATCATGCAGTTGGTCTCTAAAGAAGGTTGTGCAGTTTAATGTATTAATTTGTGTTTTGTAGAATGAAGTGCTAAAGTTGCTGTGCTAAAGCTGATTTCACTCACCATCAGTCAGTTCATACACACGTTCAACATTAAATACAGATTATATCGCAAGTGTGTGTGATGTTTTAGGGTCAGGCTGTGTAAATATATCGATCCATTTTCCTAATATTAATACATATTTAAAAGACATTTAAACTGATTTAGGATATTTCATTAAAAACCCTCAGTGTGTGTGGAACCACTTCCTCCTCCCCTCCTGTAGATGGCGCTGACACATACGGCCGGTGAAAGCATGCATGGCACAAAAAAAACCCTGTCACACTTCACTACATGACAAAACGAGACACCGATTACATCACTTAGCCCAGATTGCATGAATATGCAAATTAGAAACACGCCCACTCCTAAATGCCCCGCCCCCAGATTAACTGTAGCGTTTACGTTATGCAAAAAATCACACGCTTTGTGGGGGTTTTTTTCTAGTATTTTCAGACTTTTTAACAACTACAGCTTTTAAATAATACGAGTTCGGGATAGTTTGTATCCGATTAGACTTACATTCAGCGCAAGAGTTACAGCAGCTTGAAAAAACACTCACCAAGTTTCCTCATCAGCCTCCAATCTTCCGCTCGCTTCCTCGTCGGTCCTGAGACCCTTTAAAAAACACAAACGTCTCCAAAGCGCCGACACTGAAGACTCCTTCCACACAGTCCCATTTACCACGTCAACAGTTACACACTACTTCCCACCCGTATACCGCTGGGATATACCATATACTGTTAGCTAAACCAGACCCCGGTTTAGATGCCATGCCAACAGTGAAGGCTACTCTTCATGGCGATTACACACTCGTACTTCACACCCACTTGATCTAACATACATGTTTTTGGACTGTGGGAGGAAACCGGAGAACCCGGAGTAAAACCACACAAACACAGGGAGAACACACAAACTCTACACAGAAAGACTCCTGCAAAGGAATCGAACCCAGGACCTTCTTGCTGTTAGGCAACAGTGCTAAACACTAAGCCAACGTGCTGCTACGGGTATGAGAACGAGGGCAATAATATAAAAACTGCACTCTAGTCAGAGCCGCTGGTCGAGAAGGTGACTCAGTAGTAAAGGTGATGGACTGCTGAGCTAAAAGTTCTGGGTTCGACTCACAGCACCATCGAGCCACCACTGCCGGGCCCCTGTGTGAGGCCCTTAAACATTCACCTGTATAAATGAGATAAATACAGATTGCTCTGGATAAGGACGTCTGTCAAAGGCCAAAAAACTAAATCCCACTTGACAACCAATCAGAACGCAGAACTCCAAAGAGCTATGATATGATTTTGGTTTGTGCTGTCCGCCCCCCCCCGTGCTCTACAGTGGATCGTTCCAGTGTAACATTGTGCTGATGGGTGGATATCAAACACACCACTAGAACCTACAGCGTTATATTTATCTCGATACTCCAGAAAACATAAGGAACATGCGTATAAAATATCACCTTATTTACCTAATTTACACTTTGCATATTCAGTAACAGAGATCATGTGCTCAACGGTACGCGCTGTGACAGCCGCCAGCCACCAGTCCCAGAGGAAGATGTACACCGAGTTTCTCGACTGTTCCAGAGATTATTGCCAGCGAGAGAGAGAAAAAGAGTTGTCAAAATGAAAAGGCACCGACACCAAAGAAAAACCCAATAAAACTACCCTGTTCCAGTGGTCCCAGGTCTTTCTGTGCCTGGGGTCAAAGGTCATATGACAGAAATCGCATGGGTGAAGTTTATACTTCATCTCATTGGTCATTCTGGAATGAAGGATTGTGGGAGGGTAAAAATTTGATTACTGGTGTTACTATTAACCGTCATCATCATCATCATCATCATCATCATCAGCGGGGTTATTTCTGACGGACAGACACTAACACAAACACGGAAAATCAGGTCTCACACAAATGTAAAAAAAAAAATTAAAAATGACACAGATTAAAAGTGGGAGTGGCCTAATGACCACTGTTCGAGTTGCCGCCCCCTGTCGTCCAATCAATGATGATGAAGCTGAGGCTCATTATCATAAACAGAACACCCACCCCAGCAAAACAAGCAGCCTGAGAGACAGGGAGACAGCGAGAGAGACAGAGAGAAAGAGAAAGTGAGAGACAGACAGAAAGAGACAGAGATTACATTAATGATGTTTGACCGATGTGTGTGTGTGTGTGTGTGTGTGTGTGAACTGTGTTTGTGTGTGTGTGTGTGTGTGTGTGTGTGTGTGTGTGTGGTGTGAACATTTACCAGGACTTTGGGTGCTGAGCGTGCAGGCTCTTCCTCTTTGGGAACGATGCGGATGTAGAACACGGCTGGGAAAATGAAGATGAGACACGGCGCGGATGTAGCACCTGTACACAGCATGCACACACACACACACACACACACACACACACACACACACAGGAATGACAACCACATTTGTACTAAACCATATTTGTATTTTTTCTTGTGTTCTGCAGCCTGACTGACCTATGACCCCGAAGATTCCCAGGATGTTGGGGGCAAAGATGACGAGCAGGTTGATGGTGGTGAGGAGCAGGATAGCAATGGCGATGTGTCTAGGCCACCAGAATGTCTTATTAGGAAAGAAGAGCTGCTGGATGGCTCGTCTCACCTGCAGCACACGGGGGGTGGGGGGGGGAGAGAAGAGAAGAGAAGAAAAGGGAAAGAAGAGAAGAAAAGAAAGGGAGAAGCACGGAGTGTATGATATATGATATCTTTCGTGACATGTTGTTTTTACTCTTTCTGAGTGTCTGTGTGTGTGTGTGTGTGTGTGTGTGTGTGTGTGTGTGTGTGTGTGTGTGTGTGTGTGTGCGATGGCTGACTCACAGGGAAGAGTACGATGGGTACAGTAAGTGTGACGGCGGTCAGGACAGCCACACGAACACACAGGATCAGTGTGTCATACGGGTCGATCTTGCTGTAGGTGTGCAATAGCTCAGCCTCCACCTTATCTACACACACACACACACACACACACACACACAGGTCATATGAGGTCACATATGAGCATTAATCTTTCCAAGTCTCCCTTAACAATAAGCATTTTTTTAAAAATGTCATTCTCACTTCCGACCACTAGATGGGGCAGTAACTTAGTTAAAAAATTCCTTTTTTTACTTTTAGAAGTGTTTTTTATAAAGTTTGACATGTTCTATTACTGTAACACACACTTTGTCTTTTATTCCTAACCACAACAAAGAACCTGAAAAATATATTTTTGTAGTGTGTAGTAATTTCTAAATAAAAATCAGGCCTGCAATTTTAATCAGTAATCTCATGCAGTGTTTTAACTATTACTGTGCCACATTAAGCATTTTTTATTTTAGGAGCCTGACGGATGACGGATGAGACAGAACCTCGGTGTCGATCCTCACCGTAGAAAGTCAGATATCCGAACAGCGCAGCCAGGAAATACATGACGTACATGACAGCGATGGAGATGTTGGACACGTGCTGCATCTTTTTCTTGGTGGGGCTGAAATCAGAGAATGTGATACACACACATACACGTGAACACATCATTTTTTTAGAAATGGTCCTGGACCCCATGTGCTCCACCTCTCTCTCTTTCCCTCTCTCTCTCTCTCTTTCCCTCTCTCTCTCTCTTTTTCTCTCTCTCACTCTTCGCTCCTGTATCAGACACTTACTTTCGCAGCTCGGTGTAAATCGGCAGCACCTCCGGGTGGCACACGAACGCAAACGCCAGGATGGGAACGGTGTAGGCAGTCTGGAAAACACACACACACACACCGTCACCGTGGTTACCGAGGCTTCCACAACAAGCTCTCTAAACTAACAGCCCACCACTTTATGGAGCGTTACGGACGAGCTACTTCACAGAGGAAGAATTGTTCAAGCGACTAATTGTGGGCTGATTTCAGATGCCAGTCCCGTGCCCTGGGCTACGGATTCTCACAGAACATCCCATTGGGATGCTAATACTGGCATGTGGAATGTCTCTCTCACACACACAGTCACACACACACACACACACTTATATAGGTGATTCTCAGTACAGGTCTGAAGGATAAATAAGACTTTAATTATTTATCTTTAAGATCCAGTTGAACTCTGTGAACTTGGAGAAAGCGACAGACTGGGTGAGGTTTCTTGTTTCTAAGAGAGCAGGAATGAAGGGATGAATAAAAAACAGATGGATGTAAATGTCTCCTCATGACTCTTTATCGTCTCTGTATAATTTAACCTCACTGATTTACAGAAAACGTTAAAACTGCAGTATTGTAAAACTTCCCCAAACTATTTGTTGGACAACAAAAAACTCTGATTGGACAGCGGGCTGATCTCTACCCACAATTCCATTGGGCTCCCAGAGATGGTATGTTGTGGTCATACCGTAACTATGACAACAAGAACATCCATAGAATTTGATCAGATTTGACTGAACACAGTGGCAAAGCAGCAAGAGAGAGTGAAAGAGAGAGAGAGAGAGAGAGAGAGAGAGAAGAGAGAGAGAGAGAGAGAGAGAGAGAGAGAGAGAGAGAGAGAGAGAGAGAGAGAGAAAGAGAGAGAGACCTGTATGTTGAGGTTGAACATGTGAGGTGTGCAGGATGGGTCGTCTTCAGGAATCATGCTGACCCCATTGTGCTCCACTAAAACTCCACTGCTGTTAAACCCCACCGTCCGATTGGAGGAGGAGAAATCGCTGAAGGGACACGACACCTGGAACTTCTTATAAATCACCTGGAAGAGAGAAGAAAGGAAGTATAAAGAAAGGAAAAGAGAAGAGAAGAGAAGAGAAGAGAAGAGAAGAGAAGAGAAGAGAAGAGAAGAGAAGAGAAGAGAAGAGAAGAGAAGTAGTAAAAACCTATGAGTGACTGCACACACACACACACACACACACACACACGCACACACACTAATCAGATGTTTAACTCTCACACTGTTAGCACACTGCTCAGGGACACAGTTCAATCAGAATCATTTACAGGGCAGTGTGTGTGTGTGTGTGTGTGTGTGTGTGTGTAAGGGGGGGGGGTGAAGGACATACTGAGATAAGGAAGAAGACCATGCAGCTGAGAGAAAACCCACTAGTGTAACCAAGATAACCTGAAACACACACACACACACACACACGCGCGCGCGTTAGGGTGATAACCATAACATCATTCCTGTGCTCATTAATATGTCGAGAAGTGTTAATGAACAGTGACTCACCCAACTGCTTCATCAGAGCCAGAGGAAGAATTATACAGACCGAGACGATCACCACCAGATAATTACCATTCAGATACCATTCACTGAGAGAGAGAGAGAGAGAGAGAGAGAGAGAGAGAGAGAGAGAGAGAGAGAGAGAGAGAGAGAGAGAGAGAGACAGAGAGAGAGAGAGAGAGAGAGAGAGAGAGAGAGAGAGAGAGAGAGAGAGAGAAATTGAGAGAGTGACAGAAAGGATGAATAGAGTAGAATCAAAATAAAACATTATATTAGGGTCAGTGAAGGAGGCGTGGTCTCTGTGTGTTAGTCTAAATGAAGTGGGCGTGGCCGTAGTTTGTCAGTCGAAGTGAAGTGGGCGTGGCCTTTGTTGTGTCAGTTACAGTGAAGTGGGCGTGGCCTTAATATGCCAGTAAAGGTTTCCTTAAGTACTTTAATCCTTCCTCTTGTTCACAGTTGGAGCTTTTGATGGGAAAGTAAAGTGGTTTCTACACAGACCTGACCCAAATCTCACAGTCCTCTTTCAGAAGAGAACCCCCCCACCTCCACACACACACACACACACACACACACACACACACTCACACACACACACATACCACTGTCTTTCTTCCTCCTTGTTTAAAGCCCTTCAGCAGATTATTTGCCCTCAGTCAGTCTCTCATTTAGCTCTCCATCACAGCAGGCCAAAAGAACTACGCTAACCTGCCACATCATGAGCTGGAACAGGAAGCCAGGGTCAGACTGAGACGCACAGAGAGCAGCAGCACACACATACACACACACAGAGTAAGTGTGTGTTTGTGGCATGAAAAAAGGATTGGGTTTGTGGGAAAGAAATAAAAAACGATGCTTTATAATTAAGTGGCAGCATTTTGTGTGTGTGTGTGTGTCTTCTGTGACTCTTCATATCTCAAGTGTGAGGAAGGATGAGTCAGATGGTGAGATACATGCCAACGCACACACACACACACACACACACACACAAATACAAACTTTCACCTTTTACATTTCTATCCCACATTTACACTCTGGATGCTGGAGGATCTATGAGTAAACGGTTTCTATGGAAACCACCAGCGTTCTTCATTACCTTCTCCTCTCCTGCGACTCTCCTAATTGGTGCAGCAGTGAATATGAAATGAGGCTACAGACGCTCAGGTCTTTTCCATGACGCTTCGTCTGAGTTGCCCTTTCTGACAGTCTCGGTACAGCTGCCTGGCGTTCACTTACTCACACACTCACACACACACCACACACACACACACACACACACACACAGAGCTGTGCCTAGTCTCTACCTGACCTTCAACACACACACACACACAGACACACACACACACATGAAATGATACACACTGCTGCGTTTGTGAGACAGATTGTTTCTCTTGGCCTGCTGTGTCTGACTCACAAACCTTCAGGGAGTATGGGAAAAAGTTCTCTCACACACACACACACACACACACACACACAGTAAGTAAAGGTACACCTATGGTTTGATGATTGCACTGACTTACGTGACCAAGTTTAGCATGTGATTATTATATGGCTCTTGCATTTAATGGCCAAAAGTATTGAAACACTTGAGCATTTCATAAATCTGTGTTGTTTTTTCACGTCCTATTCCAGATGTTAGTCTCTTTCTTCCTCCCATAATAACCTCCGTTCTTCTGTGCAGGTTTTCCACTAGATTGGGTCATGTGACTGTGTGGATTTGATCATTCAGTTTCAATAGTATTAGTGAGATACTGATATTGAGGTGAGCAGGTCTGGGGTTCAGATGGGGTTCATTCCACTTTCGTGTTAAATGCCGGGGCAGAAATACTGACAGCAGATCACTAACTCAATATTTTATATAAATTGTATTATAACAGGCAGAAAACACACACACACACACACACACACACACACATGCTTACCCGGATGGTGTGTCCACCTTGAGAAAGGCCTGAATCACCAAAGGAAATTCATACTTCACTATGAACAAATAGCTGGACATGGCTGAAAGAGAGAAAAGAGAGAGAGTATCTTACACTCAAACACACACACACACACACACACACACTTTAATCTAGCACACACACCCATACCACAAGGAGTTGTGATTATTATTCTGGAAGTAAATGTCACTGAACTCAAAGGAATAACTTTTCTATATTTATCCTGATGAAACGCAATTCAGTCCCAGACAAACGGCGAGACTTTTTATCTCATTTTAGACTTCAAAACATCGTCTGAGCAAAAATTCCTAGAAAACAGAGACAATTGAAGGAAAATAAACATAAACAGAGATGAAGTCATGCTGGAGATGTTACTGCTGTTATACAGGAGGGTGTCCGACTGCAGGTTCCATCCACCGGCTGGGAAAAAAAGCTGGATGACCAGGTAGTGTGTGGAAACTGTGTGTGTGTGTGTGTCTGTGTGTGTGTCTGTGTGTGTGTGTGTGTGAGACTGTATGACATTTGGGCTTCACCTCCGATATTCTGCAGAGTGATAGCAATGCCGGCAGCCATCTTGCCTGGTGTACCAAAAGCTCGATAACCCAGCTGCTCGTATGCACGGATACCTGCAGTAAACACACACACACACACACACACACACAGAATGAGGACAAATGTAAAGCACTTAGACACTTAGTTAAACCCATTTGTGGTTGTGTAAAACATCAACACACACACACACACACCTTTCCATGAATCTGTGGTTAAGTGTTTGTATTGTCAGTGTAAAGTCTCCTGCGTTAATCCAGACGAGGTGAGACAGCCACAGTCAGTGACGCATGGACACTATTTTTAGCTCACACCCCAGAATTCATGTGCTGGCTGAATAATATCGCCTGGGATTCTTCAAAAGTGTGTGTGTGTGTGTGTGTGTGTTTGTGTGAGAGAGAGGGAAAGAAGGGACAGCTCTCAGACTGGAATGTCTGACTGCAGTGTGTATAAACCGGTTCTCACTTTTTCAATCTTTTACAATCGGCTCTTTTAACATCACCACTTTCAGCCAAATAATTATCGTCATGGAACGGGGTCTCTAACACACTAACGATGATCGATGATTGGAATCGGACAGCTTTAGATGGGGACACAGTCAGTTCTAAGACCAGACGCAGGACTCACCGACGACACCCGAGGCTTTGAGTAGCAGGTGGATGGAGTAGGCTGAGAGACACGCCACGGCCGTCAGGAGGAACCTGATACACACACACACACACA
This sequence comes from Bagarius yarrelli, assembly GCA_005784505.1. Taxonomy (NCBI): domain Eukaryota; kingdom Metazoa; phylum Chordata; class Actinopteri; order Siluriformes; family Sisoridae; genus Bagarius; species Bagarius yarrelli. Next base: position 18,731 of record VCAZ01000249.1, read on the forward strand.
CACACAGCATTAGTTACAACATACACAGGGGCAGTAGACACTTTATAGGGTGTCTGTCAATTCAGTCTATCTAAAGACATTTATTGATATATAAATATAAGTAATAAACGCATTACATGTCGATAAAAAATGATCAGAGTTGGGGGGTTTTTATTTTCTTGATGCATCTTTATATGCATTCGGTGTGTACAGAGTCTACGGACATTTATCATCGCTAAGTAGCTATGCAGATATGGAGCGCAGACAAACTGTAATATGTGATGTAAATGTCTTTATTTGTCACCTATACACACAGCACAGTGAATTTCTATCTTTACATATCCCATCTTAGGGGTCAAAGCGAAGGGTCAGCTTTGACGCAGCACCCCTGGAGCAGGACGGGTTAAGGGTCTTGCTTAAGGACCCAACAGTGGCTGACTGGCGGTGGTGAGGCTTGAACCCAGGACTTCCTGGTCTTCCAATGACTAACTTAACTCCAATTAACGTCTTAGCTAATTGAGCCACCAATAAGATAACGTCGCAAACTAGCCACCAATTTAAAATTCAGGGTCATTTTTACTGAGTTATAATAGTAGGCTTTGTTTATTATTTCCTAAAACAATGCAATAAGTTGTGAGAAGAACGAATTCTTCATACTGTAGTTAATAATCATCATCTAAACCAGGGGAATTCAGTAACCAGCTGTTGCTCCTGCAATTATTGTTTAAGTAATGACCTAATTCATACTGTAACTACCGCAGGAAGTTAAGTTGGGTTATGTGATTTGCTTGGCATTCTGCAATACACAGACACAACACTAGGTAGTGCTATCAGTAGGGATGCATATCAATTTTTTTAGACTGAGTATGAGTACCGATATTTTTCTCCCTTAGCCAATCATAAGCATCTATAAGAGTGTGTATGTAGAAGAGGGTGGAAAGCACTTTTCTTTGAAAGACAAGAGATAATAAAAAAAAAGAACTGGGATCCTTTTTTTCATTAATTTAAGTATGATAGACTGAAAAATGTATGATTAAATGTTGTACAATTTAAAGAGGCGGAGCTACAGCTCATCAGATCAAACTTCACATACGAACGAAAACAGCTCTTGAATAAAACCTTCATCCTCTCTGCAGAGTGAAGACGTGAGCCGGTCGAGGTGTCTGATCTGGTCTCTGTGTTGCCGTGGTAGTTAACGAGTCTCACCTGTTTGTGTATTTATGCTCTGTGTCTTCTCGTAGTATTACATGTTTGTATGCATCACTTCCTGATCTTCTCGCTATTTGCAGTCTCTTATCCACCATTGGTCAAGGTGTGTAGCTGATATGTGCATGAAAATGAGCGGGATGACATGGTTTTTATAGCAGCTAACGACATAAAAACAACTGGAAGATTTTTCATGTTCTGGCAAGATTTTATAAATATACAAGAACATCGGAAAGGAGGACAGTGCTAACAGGATGACAAGCAAGTATCCTGAAAATACCACCCGTGTCTTCAGCTGTCCAGCAGTGTCTCTCTCTCTCTCTGTTTCTCTCTCGCGCTGTTATTCTTTGTCCTTTTGGAACAGTTACACAGAGTCTTGATGACTTTGGCAGGATTTGGACCAAGAAGCTTTCTGCCAAGCACGTCTTTAACCCCCGTTTCAACTTTGTCATTTTTTGGAGATTCCGAGTCGGCGGGAGTCAGCCAGGGCAACTTAGTCTAAGTGGACACTTTAAGGGATGGCCTCGCTCAGCACTTTACTCTTTAAGACTAAAAGACTCATGACTGGCTGTGTGATGCGGTCTTAAGGTGGTCCAGGTGATTTTTTCATACTGGAGTATTTCACTCTTCAGAATCAGGATTCAGTTATAAGCAGTAATGAAGTGTGAGTCAGACATTGTGATATATTTTATCAGCGATGGAGGAAATCTAATACATGTGTATTACTCTGAAGCACCGGGTCATGTGACCTGGGCATGTGGGCCCTCTGTCACCTCAGGGGACACGCTGGTATAATTCGGACTAACACAGTGAGCCGAAACACACAGCACAGAATCACAGGGCTCACCAGCACCACCTTAATACAGAGAGCTAAAAAATATAATACATTTAGATTGTGAACCTTTTAAATTATTGACAATTGCCAAATTAACCAAACTGAATATTATGTGGAATTGAAAATAGTTTCAAATATTGAACACTTGGAATTCAACACAATTTCCTCTGAGAGGTATGTGGTTACTGTGATTCTTAGGTGTGTGTTTAATTTAATATGAGAAACTGACATGGGTAAAAGCATAAAACTACTGCACACTAATGTGTACTTAATCTTGATAAACAACCACTGATGAAAAAAATAAAACATGCTGGGGTGGGATTCAAACCCTGAGCTTCAGATATGCTGTGTGAAAGATCTACCACTGGACCATCACACCACTGTAGAGCTGTCACTGTTCATAATATTTAAGTCTTTAGCTTAAAATACAGTTTATAGACACGGTGGCATAAATACTAAACCATAAATACCGTTTAGGAATCTCTTTCGTCTGTGTGAATGAAGAAATGGTTAAATTCCACTTTTCAGATATTATCTACTTCTTCCTGTGGATGACCTCTGACCTACTTTCTGCAGGATCTGAATTCTGCGGTGCGAACTTTTAATAATGAATTTCTTCATCTTAAAAACTTGACCGTATGTTTAAAAACTGGATATTTGCTGTCTAGGAAAGAAATGTTTATTATTTAGAACTATTTTAAATAAAAACTTATCAGTAATTAAAATTTTCACAGTTCAATCCAAATAGTTTTGTTATATTTTGAGCTCCATAATAAACTCGCTTTCTTGTTCTCCGTGCTAGTCATTCTCGCTAATCCGCCCTTCACATCTTCACTCCATCACCACCTCCACAACCTCATCCTGAATAATTCAACACTGCTAAATGCCAAGAAGGATCTCCAGGACTTTTATTGCCTACAAACATCAGGAAGCTTCCGTACGCGAGAGACGTCATCCAGGCGGTGTGTCCTGCACGGAGACGTCAGGTTAAACTAGACCAGTTTTTTTTATCCTCCTACTTCGACTTCAACTTTATTCTTGGCTTTACTTTTCTGTCTCTCCTTTTCTTTTCCTTTCTCCTGCATGTCACTGTTAAGTGGGAGGTTTTAACGCTAAAGTAGGAGACGTGTTTTATTGTTATCTTATTAACACTCATGCTGTGACTTTAGGTGTAAGTATTTTAACGATTACTCCTTAAAGTTCAAACGCGACTCTAATGAAATCCTTTTTTGAAAGCGGTTTCTAATGAAATCCTTTTTTGAACTTCGATATTGAGATCAGGAATTTCTCAGAAATTTCCGAGTTTCTCAGGATGTAGTCATTCCACAGCTTGTCTCATTGTTTTCAAACTGCAGTGTTAGCATGAGTGTAAATTGCTAATCCCGCTAGCTGGCACAGGTAGAGGTCTCCCGGACGGGCGGCTTCTGGAACACTGAATGCTGAAAATCGGTTAAAAAAAACAAATCTAACAGTTTATGTAAATTTACTCATAAAAACAGCATTAGAAAGGGGTTTAAGCTACTCGCTGGCTGAAGACTGGACCAGCTATGGGGCTCACGCTAACTTCCGAGACAAAACGGGGATGGAGTTTTTCCAGAGACAGAAAACAGATGATGAGGAACTAAAATCAATAAGTGGAAGTGGTGGCTTAATGGTTAGGGTGTTGGACTAATACCAGAAAGACTGGGGTTTGATTCCCAGCACCACCAAGCCTTCACTTTGGGCCCCTCAACAAGGCCCTTAGACCCTGATTGCTCAGTTGTATAAAAGAGACATGTATTGTATGTCCAGCATAACTGGATCCCTTTGTTCTACAAAGTAGAACAAAGTGTGTGTGTTTCGAGTTATATAACTTTTTCATTATAATCCCTTTACTGGGCAGCGGCACTATCTTGTGATAATATAATATAATACCCTGACAGATTATATACCACACACACACACACACACTTCATGCTTTGTTTTACTTCTAAGAACAAAGATCAAACTAAGTGATCCAGTTATGCTATTAGTGCAGCGTTAGCACATAATAATAATAATAATAATAATAAATAATAAATAATAATAAAATTATCATATCTTGTAATTCATTATCTAAATCTGTGTGTGAGTGTGTTCACCAAGTTCGTTCAGAATGTTTGGCTCACACACACTCAGAGAAGAACTCACAGAAACATGACGATGCCAGTGTTGGCCATTGCGTAGGCCAATCCCAGAATTCCGCTGCCCATGATGGCGTTTCCTAGATTAAAGACTGACATCCCGAACGATGTCTTGCCTTCAAACTAAATAGAAATAACAAGTAGACAAAAATAAACAGATGAAAAGGAATTAACGCTTTCTGACCAATCAGAATCCAGGATGAAACAGCGCTGTAGTCGAAGGCGAGTGTAAACATAGATGTAGAGAATCTTACGTCGGTGAATCGCGGCGGTTTCTTGTCATCGCCGTTAGAGAGGAACTCAGCGCTCTCGGCCAGGGTGGCTTCAGGGTCTCTCGTAGCTCTGCTGGAACTAAAAGCGCAAACACACACACACACACACACACACACCACACTTTATCACAGACCAGATCAGTGTGTTTATTGTGTGTACAAATGACATCACAACATGCTAGGGTAAATCGATAAATCAATGTACCAATTTATTACAATATTTCCGGCTGCGAGACATTATTGATACCCTGGCAATAAGTACCGATATATGTTTTTAAACATACAAAGGATCTTTCTTAAACCTGTTTCTCTATTATTTCATAGGAGTAAAGATTGACTTGATAAGAAAGAAACTGGGATATTAAAGAAATGTTAGGAACTGATCATTCTCACAGGGACATCGTTAAATCATTAATGACATGTTAGCATGTTGTATTTTTCAGATTTTAAACATATTAGAGTAATAATATAGTAATAATAATAATGATAACAATAGTAATAATAATAGTACAATAATATAGTATTATATTGGAATAAGTTGATTTTGACATTTAATATTTAGAGATATTAATACACAAGCGTAATATTTACAAACAGACGTATCCCAGATCCATGTTTAATATGAACAATTATATTATTCAATTACCATCTAAACTAGTAAACTTTAGTTTCAGTGGCACTTCCTGTAATTAAACAGGTCAAACATCATCAACACTACTTTAAACTGAAGGAATGAGACAACACACAGGCACACAGACAGACAGACACACAGACAGACACACAGACAGACAGAAGGGAACAAACACAGTGCTAATATCCGCAGCGGCACATACCTGGAGTTTTCTGTACTATTAGGTACGAGTTCCCTAAAGCGCATTGAGTGTAGATTCAGCATCCATTGTTAGCACAGGACAGGAAAAACACACACACACACACACACACACACACGCACACACACATGCACAGAAATCTTCAGCAAAGAAAACAAGACATCATGTTTTTTCCAGAACTTCTTTTGCTTCATTTAACCTGTGCATGCTCAGGGTTAGGAGCAGTGTTTGGGACAAGGACTCACGGCTGCTTTAAACACGTGTAACAATCCTACATACACACTTGTCCAGTTCACGCTCACACACACATACACACGCACATGCTTTGCCTCATCAACAAAAAAAGTCATGGCACATGTGATTAACGAGCGTTTTTTTTTCTGATCCGTGACGTGCGAATTTGACGTCAAAGTTTTTTTGCAAGATGCAAATTGAGCATCACCTCGTTCAGACGGTGCGGCTGCAGTAGGCAAGGCCGGCTGTAACACACCACAAACACACAGCTTTGGATCACACACTCGTCCAGAAAAACAAATTTTACCCCAAAAACATCCTGTTATATAATATAATCTGAAAAAAACTTGTTGTTTTTGGTGGCATGTGTCCTGCAGGTCATGTAATTACTTCCACCAAAATAATCAACAATATCATCATAATAACAAATAAAACTAAAACAAACACACACAGAAAAAAACGTGGTGGATGATGAGTTCACTCACTGAGCCGTGTCGTCTGATTGGCTTTTGGTCGAAGTGGGCGTGGCTGTCGTCTCGGCTGCTTCTTCGTGCCCTTTTCCGTTAGGAAGCGCATTCATCTCGGCCGGCGCCAAATCCATGACTCGTAACAGAGCAGATTTATTCCAGAAGCTGCGCGCAAACTTCTCTCAACAATTCCCAGCTCCTCTGAAAGACCTGCAGGGACGAATGGATTTACATCATTCACATAAAAATCATAAGTCTCAGACAAGCGGCTTCAGATACCAACCTGATGCCAGATACCAAGCTGGACATGACGGTTTTGGTTTTATATCGCTCAAAGATTAAAAACCTGATTAAGCAACAGTAACTTCATTTTTATGTCTTACAGTTTTTCTGTTTGTGGTCAGTGCAGAGGAACCTGATCACCCTGAGATGGAGGAAGTAACTGCTCAGCATGTTAAAGAAGTTTAACCCTGACCCTCTAAACAGAGGGGTGGAAAGGCTGGCTAATGGGTTGTTTTTCTTCCTGATGGCTCTATGGCTACTCGAACCCCTGTGGATGCTTAAGTACGAGTCTGTCGGCGGTCCCAGAGGCTGTAAAAGACACCAAGTTTAAAAGTGACATTCGTTTCCTATCAGTTCAATCCCCCCATTACCACCGACCCCTAAGTCTCCACCCCACCCAGTCTATACTGGCAGAACTGTGTATTCCCACCAGAGAAGGCATGCTGAGAAGAACCAGGCTGGACCAGCTAGGATCCAGTTCTAACCTGTTTTTTTTTTCCTTTTTTCGTTAATTAGGGTAAAGCTGAACATTACAGGCGTGCTCTCCGCATGCTCAGTGTTATTATCTGGCATCGACGAGGCCTCTCTACAAACTCAACTCACTCCCCCTACTCAAATCTCCCCTCTTTTTCTCTCTCTTCCTCTCGTTACTATTTGACTTCATTGATAAACGAGTTCTGCCCTCCTTGTCTTAAGTAAGCCTGCAGGTGGTCCATACAGTCTCGGGGCTCAGCAGGCGTCTTGGTGCGTCTCGGCTCTCATTAGGCTCTGTGACACTCTGGCTAAAGCCGGACAACGTGGCCAGCCAGCAAAGCGGGATGTACACAATGCTACATGTTGTGCAGCTTTCTGGGAACGGCTCGGCTGAACAGTGGGCTGATTGTCCCAGGCAACGCTGCAGCTCCGAGGCCTCCTCAGCTCCAGGGGCACTCTGAGTGCTGAAAAGGTAATTCATCACAGACGCTAACTGTAAAAAACTACAGAAAACCAGTACAATCATACAGCGACTGTCATGACGCCGGGGAGAGACGATCGCAGGTGCCAGAAGCTTCTTTAGTGCCTCGTCCACTGGACAGATTTGTCAGTGATGAACAGAGAGAAACAGCCAAAGGCCTCAGGCAGCGACATGTGACGTCTACCAGCTGGGTGTAAAAAATGCCGGCGGGAATTCTGGGTAATGACACTGTCTTTTTAAAAAAATATCCTATAATTAACTCAAACTCAAACGGTTATTGATGCTAATGTAATGATGTCATTTTGTTATGATACATATGATCTGTGTGGAAACATTAGACATTCAGATAAAGAAGTAAAATAAATACACACATCCTTACACTCGCCTCCACAATGACGTCAGCCAATGGTGGTTGGTTGGTTGGTGTGTGTGTTCGGGGGGGGGGGATGGCTGTTGGTGGCTGCTGAATGTGAGCTTTACTTCTGATGATACGATTGGCTGTACAATCTCAGGACAGAATGCTAATTTAGCTTGTAATCACAAGTGTGTTTGAACTGTGAGAAGAGCTGGAACCGCCACAAGGTTATTGTTTGCTGGTTCTCCGTAAGATTCACACAGAAAAACATGATTTTCATTTTACGAAAAAATGGAACTGAGATTTAATTTCATCCATAATAATAAATTTGTAGGTAAACATTATATAAGTTTAAAAGCTTTTCTCGTATTTTTCAAATATAAATTCTGTTATTTATAATCAGCCTCAGCACTGAGCACACACACACACACACACACACACACACACAGACAGAAGGTGTAAGACAGTGAGAGACAGAAATAGAGTTTGCGCTCTAACTCTGATGCATCTGCACACCAGCAGTGACGTGAATTCAGCTGCAGCTGGAGGTCACTGAGATACAGCACTGCCCTTTCTATCACACAGTGTGTGTGTGTGTGTGTGTGTGTGTGTGTGTGTGTGTGTGTGTGTGCGTACTCATTTTTAACAACAACCTGTCTTTCCACTGTGATCAAGCCAGAACAGCTTTGTGTGTGTGTGTGTATGTGTGTGTGTGTGTGTGTGTGTGTGTGTGTTCTTTTTTGACAACAACCTATCTTTCCACTGTGATCAAGCCAGGGCAGCTGTGTGTGTGTGTGTGTGTGTTGAAATCACATGCAAATCTTTCTCAGAGCACTAATTAAGCATCCTTTCCCTCCTTTTCTTCTCTCCTACTGCGCTGTGTGTGTGTGTGTGTATGTGTGTGTGTGTGTCTGCATGTGTCATCCCGTCTTCTCTCTCATTCCTTTCCGTTTCCTTTTTCTTGCTTGTCTTTTTCCTTTTGTTACTGTGACTCAATTACACACACACACACACACACACCTCATATTCAGGTCACCTTCTATCTCTCCTCACACACTCGCTCTTATAACAGTGAACAGTTTAACGATTACAACAGAAACACAACTTTTACTGTATATTTTTATTAAGTAGAATAAAGAGCGTGACTCACGTCATTCCGTCCCACATTACGAAACACGCAAGAAGGAACCCGTATCCTATATAACTCGGTACAGTCGTCCTGCCCTCTTCATCCTGTCCTCAAAACAAGACTGATGTTTCTAATGGCTCATCATTAAACTCTGCAGTTTTACACCCCAGATTGGTTAATAATCCCCATTAATCTGCCTCCTGCCTCAAAAATATTCGAAACATGAGCCTCATTAAAATGATTTCACACCTGAATGGGTTTGATTACACCAGGTGTGTGAGAAGAGGTATATTTCTGCCCGCATTTATGTATGTGTATGTGTGTGTGTGTGCATGTGTGTTTATTATTCTGTTCGTGCTAAATCTTTGGTCACATGTGTGGAATTTTCTGATCCAGGTTGAAGTCTCCAAAGCGTTTAATCAGAAAGAGTTTTTCGTTCTACAGTCTTAGCAGAAGGTCAAGGTAGCAGACTGGAATAGAAGAGTGTGTTCATCTAAACCTACTTCATTGTAACTTGGGTCTCTGTTCTGACTGTTCCTCTAGAAATCCACCTCCCCTCGTGATCTGATCCGGAATTTTAATCCCTAACACGGTAAAAGATCAAAGAGTGCTAAGAAACGAAACAAAACAAAACGTAATGCAGCTCAGCCACTGCAGCGCCTCTGTGCTATTACTTAATTTTTAAGAAAACAACACAAAATTAATCCACTACTTTAGACACAAACAAAGTCGTGTGATTAGGACAAAAGTAATAACGCCCCAAAAAAAGATGGAAAATTGCCATTGTTTACAGTATGTGGTGTCTTTTTTCCAACCATTTGGTAAATAATTTGGCGTCTAAAAGGCAACAAATTTATTCCAGTACAATAAAATAGAACTGCAGTAACACACCGACATTAAGATTAAAGTTCACCTGGATGAGTCTTTATCAACACCCTGTTTTATTCAGCAAATATGATTTACGAACAAATCAGGTCATATATCAGTTCAAATCCTCCGTTAAAAAAAGCCCTGAACAAGCAACGTTCTATTTCCAAAAGATCATATTTAACTTTCCCCAAAGACACACACACAGAGTCAGATTTTGGGAGAGTCAGATTTTGGGAGACATTGAGAGCAATTCACACATCAGCATGTCCCACACGTTCAGCGCGTCTAAAAATAGTCCCAATGCACGGGACCGGGTCATGTGACCATGACGTGCGAAGACGTTCTATACATCACGTACCAGGAAGCTGCAAGGACACTGCGGGCCTCCATCTGTTCTTCTACTACACGTGAAAGAGAAAGAATAAAAAGGAATATACAGGTCGGCTGCTCAGCGGTCCAATCTGAAGGAAGCAGCGGACCGGGGAAGAAAAAACGGGGATTAGTGGAGAGGCACAAGGTGAAATATCAGGTGGTGGTGAAAGGAGTGGACAAAAGATTCTGCTTTATCCTAATTATAACACTTCATGTGATAATAGCAACCCATGTGATATCATGCTAATAACAGGGGTTTTACTGGAACCTCGTGTCACTGTTAACATAGTGAAGTTTTGTGTAAGAAAAATAAAAAGCTATATGGTGGTAGCTCCATGAAGCTGATCGGAACAACCAAAGTGTGTCATTTCATCCATAGGGTTTATAGCTGTTCGGTGCAAAAGTTTGTCCACCCTGCAAACTGACCCGAGGTTAACAATCTGTTTTTTTTTATCTACTCAGAAATCCTCTTTTAAAGCAAAAAGGTGTGTATACTTTTGCACACAACTGTATAACTATTCATGGAATAAATCATAGGGATATGGGATTTATTTATAGCACCCGATCTCCCCAACCGAACAATTAGTATTACCTACACAGACACACACACACACACACCTTTCTGATCTAAAGTCCTGTGCTGGTTAAAATGTGAAGGTCAGCAGAAGAGAATAATGCAGAGAATCGGATCTCTCTGGAGGACGACTGAGCCGAGGATAGAGAGCGACTGGGAGTGTTAGCGTATCTCAGCACAGCTGTAGTGAGATTAAATTAATGTGCAGCAGTTTTTGGAAGAAACTATAAAAACTGTAACACAATGGCAAAAAAATACATACTTTATATAAAGAAACAGGGACGGATAAACACGTACAACAATCAGCGGTCACATCTGTAGCATGAACAGCTGGAGATCCAGTCACGGGACATGGACTCACCTTAACCCTATGGTGGATTATGAGGGTCTGTATGTAACACCAGAGTTTAATAAGAAGTACAGACTCAGAACAGTCTACTTAAGGGGGGAAGGGGGCGACAAATTCCCCATTTAAGGTTTGGAGGACCCTGCTCGTCTTTCTTAGCAGTAGCAGATATTGATGATGATGATGATGATGATGATGATATTATGATATTGATGCTGATGATGCTGATGTGGGAACATTTGGCAAGAACAAGAGAAGAGTGTCCAATCTCCCCCAGCCAAACAAACGCCTCTGTGGCGGTTTCAACAATTCCGACGCCACTCCGTGCCACTTCCCACCGCCTGATCACGAGTTACAAACAAAGAGCTGACCTCTCCACCGCGCACAAGGTCACACGGGTAACGCATGGCATCCTGGCAACAGCAGCCAGCTGGAAATGTTACAGGAGTGGAAGTTCAACCAATCACAGCCCAATGGACGCAGTGACATGGAGAGATCAGCCAATTAGAATTTAGAATTATAAGTGATAAGAAGAAATACTACTAATACTACTAAGTACTGCAAAGTGCTTACTGTATAAAAAAAACAATAATAATTATATCATTTTGGTCAATTAATGCGATTCAATTCATAAAATGCACAAAAATTTTAAGTTTACTCTTACTGTGTGTAAGAGTTACTCAGGCCACGCCTCCTTTATTGTGTCTGACAGTTTCTCAGGCCACGCCTTCTTTATGAAGACTGACAGTTACACAAGCCACGCGTCTCCTTTATTGACAGACAGTGTCTCAGGCCACGCCTTCTTTATGAAGACTGACAGTTACACAAGCCACGCCTCCTTCATTGAGACTGACACACACATACTCACACATAGACACACAGACGCACACATACTCACACAGAGAGACACACACTTACATACAGTCACACACATACTCACATACAGACACACATACTCACATACAGACACACATACTCACACACAGTCACACACATAGTCTCACACATACTCACACAGACACACACATACATTCACATTTACAGCACTTGGCAGATGCTTGTATTCTTTTATCCCTTTTATACAACTGAGCAATTGGGGGTTAAGGGCCTTGCTCAGGGGGCCCAACAGTGTCAGCTTGGTGGTGCACATACTCATACACAGACACACAGATACTTACACACACACGTGTTCTTTTGCTCACGAGACTGTGGCAGGCAGAGTTGTGAGAGTTTCCACCACCAGACTGAAACACACACACACACACACACACACTCACGGGTCTTTTCAACACGCCAGCCTTGATTTCAAAACAGACTTTGCTCACAAATCCATTGATTTATTTTCCCCCCAAATACAGATTCAGATGCATTTCTATCTGTTAGTGTCTACTCACTTATCCCCACTCCACCCAGAGGACTAACCCACCACCATAAAATAACACACACTCATTGAGAATGTAGCTCATGTCTACTGTTCATGGAAACATTAAAGCTCTGACTGAAGAATTTCATACTCCTACAAAAAAACTATTTGTAGTGTGTGAATGGAAAAAAAAAACAAGAAAAGAAATAAATTCTCAAGTGGGCACAACATCCATACAAGCATTACTGACTGCCCACTTCACAATCCACAGTAACACACGAACACTACACAAAGAAAAAGGTACTAGAATTTCAGCTGATGTTAAAAAATGCTTAATTGTGTAACTGAAATATACAACAAAAATTTGTTTAAATGTCTTTTACAAATGTGAAACAAATAAGCAACCAGTTTTGATAACACAATATAATATTAAAGCTTTTATTAATCCAGTTTTTCTACAGGTCTGGCAGGAGTGTGTCTTTATGTTCCTCCACTCAAAATTAACAAAATTACCTCCGGCTGGAAGAAAAGCTGCTTAGCAGAATATCTATTCATCATTAACCTTTAAATCGTTCTAAACCTGTGCAAGGAACTTTATTTTTTCTTTATACATGTCATAGCCTTTAGGCAGCAAATATAATACACACGCAATCCTTTATCTAATAAATCTGCCTGTACTTTCACATGCTGTCATAAAATTCAATTCAGGAAAATGAAGTGGGACGCTCAGACCGCCTTAGAGGCAATACACCTGATTCAGAGACAGCAGCAGCAGCGACTATTATTAAGTATTTATTTTCTTAATCATTTTGGATAACGATCAGTTCACATGATCATTCAGGAACAACAAAAACACACAGCGTGTCACTATAAAGCAGAAAGTCATTGAGAGCTGAATTAATGGTGTCCAAGGTTGAGTAAGGCAGTTTTTACTGGTGTACCAATTAGAATGAAATGAAGTAAAAAAAAAAAGGGTAAACTACATTATTCTAAACTTCAAAACAATGGCGATTATTGGTGATTATGATTATTTAAATTGTAAACTTTTATACACATGTAAGGAGTTTGTAACAGAAGTTCAGTCTCTATAACAGGATTTTCACAGGTTGTTCCTGATAACCATATTGTAACACGGTGTGTAAACAACTATAACGGGAACTGATACTGAGTCTATAGTCGAAACTAGGACAGGTGTGTAATGGGGGTCAGTAACCTGTAACAGAAGTCAGGTTACAGTAATGGGAGGTCAGTACCCTGTAACAAAAGTAAGGTTACAGTGACAGGGGTCAGTACCCTGTAACAGAAGTCAGGCTACGGTAATAGGGGGTCAGTACCCTGTAACAGAAGTCAGGTTACAGTAATAGAGGGTCAGTACCCTGTAACAGAAGTCAGGTTACAGTAATAGAGGGTCAGTACCCTGTAACAGAAGTCGGGTTACAGTAATGGAGGGTCAGTAGCCTGTAACAGAATTCAGGTTACAGTAATAGGGGGTCAGTACCCTGTAACAGAAGTCAGGTTACAGTAATGGGGGTCAGTACCCTGTAACAGAAGTCAGGTTACAGTAATGGGGGTCAGTACCCTGTAACAGAAGTCAGGTTACAGTAATGGGGGTCAATACCCTGTAACAGAAGTCAGGTTACAGTAATGGGGGTCAGTACCCTGTAACAGAAGTCAGGTTACAGTAATGGGGGTCAGTACCCTGTAACAGAAGTCAGGTTACAGTAATGGGGGTCAGTACCCTGTAACAATAGTTATAACCATTTAACAGAAGAGAAAGAGACAGACAGAAAGAGATAAAGACAGAGAGAGGAGGGACAGAGAGAGAGATAGATAGATAGAGATGCCAAAAAAAGAGCTGCCAGTATAAACAGGTTGGACTTGCTGGCAATGTAAAAAATCTGGCAAAATTACTTTCTGAGTCGTTTGACGCTCTTTGTGATAAAAACGAATCGTGACATCATACCACCTCAGGGTGTCTTTTATGCTTGCGTGCTCAACAGTCAAAAGTTAGGTTACAGTAACGGGGGGTTAGTACACTGTGAGAGAAGACAGTTTACAGTAACAGAAGTCAGTACCCTGTAACAGGAATAAGTTTACAGTAACAGAAGTCAGTACCCTGTAACAGAAGTCAGTTAACAGTAATGGGGGTCAGTTCCCTGTAACACCAGTCGTTATCCTGTAACAGAAATCATTTTGCAGTAATGAGGGTCATTCCCCTGTAACAAAAGTCAGTTTACAGTAACAGGCATCATTACCCTGTAACAGAAGTCAGTTTACAGTAACAGAAGGCAGTACCCTGTAACAGAAGTCAGTTTACAGTAACAGACACCATTATCCTGTAACAGAAGTCAGTTTACAGTAACAGAAGGCAGTACCCAGTAACAGGAGTCAGTTTACAGTAACAGACACCATTACCCTGTAACAGGAGTCAGTTTACAGTAACAGAAGGCAGTACCCTGTAACAGGAGACAGTTTACAGTAACAGAAGGCAGTACCCTGTAACAGGAGTCAGTCAGTTACAGTACAGACACCATTACCCTGTAACAGGAGTCAGTTTACAGTAACAGAAGGCAGTACCCTGTAACAGGAGTCGGTTTACAGTAACAGACACCATTACCCTGTAACAGGAGTCAATTTAAGTAATGGGGGTCAGTACCCTGTAACAGGAGTCGGTTTACAGTAACAGACGTCATTACCCTGTAACAGAGGTCAGTATCATGTAACAGACATCAGTAACAGGAGTCTAAAAACTGCACTGAGGGTCAGTACACCGAAATGCAGGTCTGTACATTATTACAGGGACATTATCTTGTAACAGGGTTCAGAACCATGTAACAGAGGTCAGTACACTATAACGGGGTCAGTACACTATAACGGGGTCCGTACACTGTAAAGGGGGTCCAATATCGTCAAATAAAACGTCCATGGTAAAATAAAGAAAATGTAACTCAGGTGCTGGATTTATCTATTGTCGGTATAAAGTCGGCTCGTGATTCGGTCTAGAACTCGGTGTAAAGGGAGAGTCGGAGTAGTCAGAATTAAAGGAATCTTCTGAACAGAATTGGTCACACTCGCGCAGAAGCTTAGGGGAGAAACGTAAACGACACGTGACTGAGCTATTAATGACACCGGATCGGAATTAAGTGTTCAGTTCACTCTTACCGAGCGGAGCGATCCGTTACAACCAAGAGCTGCGAAAGATCCTCGCGCGCTGCTCCCTCCTCCGCTGCCCGCGTGCCTTTTCCCTACCGATAATAAACGAAGCGCTGGTGATGAAACGATCCGTCCTGGTCTAATACTCTCCAATCAGACTGTCCGATCAGAAAGTGGCGGAGGGTTTTAAAGTGGGCTGGAACGAGACCCCGTCTGTTTCTTCCCCGCCCACTTCGCTCCGTTCACCCGGCACCCCGTGATGCGCGTGCATTTCACGGGAACGCACGCACCGATAAAAGAAAAAACTTTCAGTCTGATTAACTGTAATGGTATTTTATTAACAGATGTGCATTTCGTTGTTTCGAGGTTGGCAGATTCAGATATTTAAAGACTGAAAATGTTCATGTCTGAGGCTTGCAGATTAATTTGTTAATTTACACTACGACTATATGATTAAATAATTCGTCTAGATGTTGAGGACTGATGTGATTTAGGAGGGAGGAGGCTAACAGTGATTTATTTTTAATTCTACTTATTTAACAGATCTATTAACAGGTTTGTAATGTAATTAACGCAGTTTCCTATAAAGCTGTGCATAATGACCTAATGTTTTTTATGAATGGTTTAATACTGTAGTGTGAATACATTCTGTCCAACGTGGCAACCTGTGATATAAGAGGGGAGGGGGCAGAGAGAGAGGGAGAGAGAGAGAGAGAGAGAGAGAGAGAGAGATGCCAAAAAGAGCTGCCAGTATGAGCAGGTAGGAATAGCTGTTAATGTAAAAAAAAAAAAAAAGATCTGGCAACATTGCTTTCTGGGTCGTTTGACGCTCTTCGTGACGAAAACGAGTCGTGACGTCATACCACCTCAGGGAGTCTTGTATGCTTGCGCGCTCACCTGCTCTGATCGTGAACGCGCAGGGCTGCACGCAGACCTATGGTGGGTCGAACTACCCTGTTCCGGCATTAAACACTGGGTCTCCTTTCTGAATCTCAGACTACTGAGTATGAAGTACATTTTATTTACTTCGCACCTGCCGACAGTTAAACAAGTACGTTTTTATAGTATAGTCATCCGAAAGTTTTATATTGTCACGTGACAAACGGCGTCAAATGAACGCGGATTTGAAGTTGGATAAAGTTTAACATAAAGGATGTGAAATTTTACTACAGGGAACAATGATTATTTTTTTCTTAAAACAATTAAAGCTACTCAAAGCATTTAAAAAGTGTGACGGGTCGTGTCTCCCGCGCGGGATTATGGGATGGTAAAATGTACATTGTATGTATATTTCAAAATCCAAGCAGGACCGACCGATAGATTATCCAGGAAATATTCTTAATTTGCATGCTATGAATTCGGACATTCTGCTCTCCTTACGCACACACACACACACACACACACACACATACACACACCCTTAGCAGTGCCATGTTTGCAGCTGTCCCGTGGGTGGTTATTGGATGCAGATTGTGGCACTGATACCACTGAAGTCTAAGGTCTGTGTCTGAATCACCATATGATGCATTCCAACATCACCGATCTCACCTCACATCTCAACATTTTAATCACAGCCCAACACCTCGTTAAAGGTGAGTGAACCTACTGACACAGTGTCCATGGAAAAACCCTGCACAGACCATCAGTTCAGCAGAGTTCGGAGCATTATTTCCAAAACAGGAATAATGCTTCTACTTTAAAAACACACTTTTAGGGTGACGTTGTTACATTAAAAAAAATAAACTCCTTTAAAAAAAAAGACCTTCCATTACACATGTTGCGTCCAAAATCACAAAATACAACCTAATTCTGTTCTACATCTGAGTTAGTAAGTATTTCACGGCAGTTTGTTCTATAAAGTATCCGTATGACCAGACGGTTCAACATCCACCATGTTGATATTGTCATGTGACATACATCTTCATGAATTTGATTTAAAAAGTGGCAACACAACCACCTCAGAACAGAAAAACGTCGCTAGTTAGACTGGCTAGTTAACATGTTGATCATCACAGCTGCAGTATGTTTATAGATAGCTACGATTGCTTAACATAGCTGATATTTCAGAAGACGTTCCTAACCTAAAAGATTATAAGTAAATGTACTCGAGAGCCAAATAATCGAGGCAGATGTTTGGGGGAATAGTTCCTTTATTTTTTCTGCTAGCGGCACCCCTGCGTTAGCGCACTTGTTCCTCTCACGCTAGGCTACATATTTTGCTTTTATGATTATACTAACACAAAATAGATGAGCGATTATCCGGCCAGCCTGAGCACCGCGGCGCACGACTCCAGTGAAATTTACCCGACTTCAAAGCGTGTTTAAGATATAGCATGCCGTCGCACACACGAGGAGTCTGCGTTTTTTTTAAGGAGAAGGCCCCGTCTCCCGCCCGAGGGCCCACGGGTGTCTCTCTGCAGCTGCGAATAACCCAGCAGGCCACATCACCAATCAGGCAGTGGGGGAAAGTTTAAATTAGGACTGCTCTGGTCTTAGAACAGATGCTGCAGCAGCATGTGGGGAAGGACAAGCTCAGTCACTACCAACACCCGGCTTTTAACGGAGGCAGAAGAGGAAGTACCTGACTATTATAGTTAGAAACTTAAAAAACGTGTGCTTTTGTGTTACTGACTGTTACAAAGGTTAAAATTGATTATTTCCTCCTGCTATTATTTATTAGCACAATGTCTATAAAGCTAAACTTTTTAGCTTCCTTTCATATTCCACACTTTTCTTCTTTTATACACAAAGTAAACTGAAAGTGTTTTTTTCCCTTTCACACGTTTTTTTTCCCACTCGGAGTCTCTAACGATTAGCAGAAGACGGAAGATGTTTCCTCACAGAAGATTAACTCCATTTAACATCTTCTGCTATTTCCTGCTATTCCCCCCCACACACACACAACCGACTGGCTTGTTTAGCTGGATGTCATGTAACTCATGCCTTTTATTCTTTTCACTTTCCTCTATTCTTTTTCTCCCTCTAGTGGACAACATTAGTATTACAGACTTCGTCTCTCAATCCAATTGATATAAATGGCCGAATTATTAAAACGATTATTTTAATTGCTAATTAACGATAATAAACACATGTTCAACTTTAATTCACTGTTTAATGCTACATTTATTGCATTCTTTAACAGTTGACTTTAGAACACAGAACTCGACAGTGGTGGTGGTGGTGGTGTAAGCGGTGTTTGTGTAGCAGGAGGACGGGCGGTTGTGGGAAACATTACCCAATCGCACGTGAGGGAGGTTTTTTTGATGGGTTTATCTGCGTGAGACATCTGTCACAGCACACGGCTCCTGTTTGTTGTTCTTCGGCATGCACTCGGCACCAGAAAGCGCTTTCACAGAAAAAGTTCAGAGAGCGACCTTCGGTCAGAGCTTCTCCGGAACTGTCAGAACAACACACACATTCACAAACACACACACACACACACACACACACACACACACACACATCTTTCTCAATCTCTCTAATCCATTTATGTAGATGATATGTCTGGTTTTTTCTGCATTACACACACACACACACACTTCTAGGCCGCTTTCTGAGCTTTCACCCGGGGAGCTCCACAGTATTTCCTGAACAATGGGCCACTAGACATTGTTCCACCCTGACAGAAGAATTCTACCAGCAGCCCAGGTGCTCTACGGGCCAGGATTCCAACCTCTGAGGAAGTTCTGCAGACAGACAGGATGTGTGTGTCTGTGTGTGTGTATGTATATATATTATATATATATATATATGTGTGTAATAGAAGTAATTACACAACTGAAAACAAGTATTTCTTTTGTAAAGAAAAAAGGCACCATAGATATTTGGGATTTTTCAGAAGTTCTGAGAGAGAGAGAGAGAGAGAGAGAGAGAGAGAGAGAGAGAGGTAGAGAACAGCGTCGGGAGAAGCGCGAGAAGGTGTGTAAATGTTGACACAGTTTGGAATAGACGTGAGAAGATGTGAGCTGTGGGGAAGAACAGGATTCTGGAGAAGAACGAAAACCATGAGGTGAAGATTCACAACAAAACTAACACCCCAGCACTAAGATTCACAGCACCAAAGTGTCCAGCACTGACAGATAAAGGACACGTGAGGCGTGTGTCTCTGGCAGTGGTTACGTTAGCTAACAGGACCTGCAGTGTGTTAGCAGGAAAAAAGTGAGAACCTGAGAACTGACTTACATTTATTAATAACAAAAAGATTCAAATGTTTAATGTTTCAGATCTTTTGCTGATCAGTCAGTCTGTGTTTGGTGGAGAGTTATTTTTATCATGGTTGGCTGCTGGTGGAGAAACACACACACACACACACACACACACACACACACACTCTCTCTCTATGGGAATGTTTAGTTTGGTATCAGAGCTCTGTAGGTAACATTATGTTTCCCAGTGCAATCATTAGCTCTTGGGAAAGTTTGTAGTATTTTTAGGTCGAATCCCCAAAACAGCAGCTTTAAATCTGCTTCATCATCATCATCATCATCAGTCTGACACATAACACAGGAGCTGAAAATCCACTGCATGTTCCAACAAGAAGCAGGAGCTCCGTTTAAAGACCTCCATCGCGTCAGTGTCCCATCAGGGCAGAGAGACGATCTGTTCCAGATTTTTTCATTCCTGATCAGTGGCAGCTGGTCAATAGGGGGCGCTTTGGCACGGCTCCTAATGCAGAAGAGAAATACTAAGTTAACTGAATATCGCAAATTTTAACAAAATAAAAGCATTTAGTCGCCCTATTTCACTGTGAGACGCATCGTTTATTTCAAAAGTCAAAGCTGTATTTTATTTATATGTGTATTTTATATATATTCACATTAAAGTCCAACTTCATGGATCATTAATGTTTATCACATTATTTAACAGTCGATATTTTTCCCTCCTCCCCCCACAATTTTGCCCCAGTCGCTGTTGTTCCCGGTTGATGATGTAGAGCCCGGAATCGTGTGTGTGTGTGTGTTTGTGTGTGTGTTCAGATGCAGTGACAGAGATAAAAGCAGTCGGTGGATGGAATGATCTTCCCATTGATGTTCCAGAGACGCATTCCAGAGGAAGAGATGATGAAACTAGAGGCGGTTGATGAAAAGGACATTAAAACCTGTCACGCTTTAATCTGCAGAGATTTCACACAGCTCATCACATACAGCTGGGATTTATTACATAAAAGTGATATCATATCCTTCAGCCAAAATGTTCTTCTGCTCTGTTAGTCACTGCCGGAACGTTTGCCAGTAATCAGCACCACCATCACATCAGCAACCCGTTCATGCTTCACCCCGTTTTCCTGCAGTTTTCATAACCAACCACAGCGATAATCTTCAGTCTGAGGATTAAAGCTGCAGAGACAAACAACACTTTCATCCATGAGTTTCTTCTGATCAGTGCGGTGGATCCTGAACCTGTCCAGAAACAGACTGAACATCGCTGATCGAAGAAAACCCTCACACACACACACACACACACACACACACAAACCCAAAACCCCGGAACTGAAACACTTTAGTGCTGCAAGTTTACAAAAACGGAACTGGATGCAGCTTGGGAATTTTTTACAATATTTGTTTCTGTGCTTGAATCGTCTTCACTGGAAACGACGTTCTACATCCAAGAAATAATAATAATAATAATAATAATAATAATAATAATCATTGGTTTTCTGTGAATTTTCTCTAAAAGCAGCTGGAGGACTAAAGCAGCATTTCTGATTCCAGAGGATTTTAAAGCCGTGTGCAATCAGAAGAATGTGAGGAAATTAAAAATCCCCCCCATCGAGACTCAATCTCCCCCCCGCTGCTGTTTACATGGTTTATTCTAAGCGTCAGATCGGCGACAGTGAACCTTACACGCCTTATTATTAGCTCTGTGTTTAAACAGGAATAAAAGCAAAACATTACGCCGAGTGTAAACACAGAGTGGAGAAATCTGCAGCACGGGTGATCACATGATGTCAAACAAACAACCGTTTACAATCCTGACACACAAAACTACAATTAAAACCATTATTATCTATAACTACTTTCAAAATCCTAAAAGTACATGTTCCCATGGGAAAGTGGTGAGGGGCATCAGACTTACACTAATACCCCCAAACACACACACACACACTGGTGCCTGGATATCAAGCTAACACAGTGGGGTCTATTCATTAACTAAAGAAGAATAACATAGTTATGATAGATTAACTGTCGTAAACCTGGTCTCGTGTTGAGAACAGAAACTCTAGAGGTTGTTATAGTTTCAGTGAAGTCTGCTGACATCTAGTGGACACAACTGTCTCCTACATGCAGCAGAACAAATCTTTCAAAAGCGGAAATATTTTGCAGTACCGCGGTCGTTCCACTAGAGGGCAGAAATGTTTAACTGAGCTCCAGGTGCTGAAGTGAAATCGACAAAATTTGGATATAACGAAATAAAAATAACAACAACTGCTACAAAATAAACTAAATTAAATACCATTTTACCGATTAAAACAAAGCCGTCACGTGACCAATGTGTGCTTCCTGTGTGCAATATTTATCTATGTCCGAACAACAACAAAATGGCGTTAAAAACGCAAATACGTCGCGTCGTAAAACAAATTATTAAAAATAAAAAGTTTAGTAAAGTTAGTATAACTAAATACTGGAAATATTGGCAAAACAGACAGAGTTTAGGATGCACAAATCCTCCATAGTGACACCGCTGTACAGACCCGGGATTGTTAATGATAATCACCAGAAACCGGATAATTTGTTTTCGCTGTACATGGATCTGTCCACTAGAGGGCGCCGCTGCCTTATAATACAACATGCGCTTCATTTCTTTTACCCCAAATCACGTGTATTGTGGAAATAATTTAACACGTTAGATTTGCAGAAACAAAATATTTAATGTATGAATTAAATAATTTCTCCCTGGAATTAATACAAGTTTATTAAATTAATTTAAAAAAAATAGAGAGAGAGAGCGAGAGAGAGAGAGAGAGAGAGAGAGAGAGAGAGAGAGAGAGAGAGAGACAGAGAGAGAGAGAGAGAGAGAGAGAGAGAGAGAGACAGAGAGAGAGAGACAGAGAGAGAGAGAGAGAGAGAGAGAGAGACAGAGAGAGAGAGAAGAGAGAGAGACAGAGAGACAGAGAGAGAGAGAGAGAGAGAAAGAGAAAAGAGATAGAGAGAGAGAGACAGAGAGAGAGAGAGAGACAGAGAGTGAGATGTTTGAAGTGGTAATCACTGAAAGATGTGCATGATAGATAGACAGACAGACAGATAGACGGATGGATGGATAGATAAACAGGCAGACTCACAGATAGACGGATAGATAGACAGACAGATAGAGAGACAGGCAGACAGACAGTGACTGCTGTGCGGAGTATGTGTTTTTCTTGTGGTCTGAATGACCTTCTTCCTCATTCTGCTGTTAAAGGGCAAGAATCTTGAGACTTTCACTTTATTCAGTGGCTGAGAAATGGAGCTGCTCGTCCTCCTAATCGTCTCCTGTCTGATTCTGGACATTCAATCTCAAAGTGAGTTTCTATTGTACAATAATAAAATAAAGTTTTTATATTTAAATAGTAGAACAGAAAACAGTGTGTGTGTGTGTGTGTGTGTGTGTGTGTGTATTAACTATCTATTTGAATCTTATTTATTCCTCTTTAGGGCAGAAACCGATCCTGAGTGTCGATTATGATGGTCCGTTTGATGAATTCACATTTGTGTGTGAAATACCAAAGTCCCAGTCAGTAACTGCTGATATGAGCTGTAGTTTCTACACTGGAGAAAATCGTCAGCCTTTTAAACAGCAAAGATCTAAAAAGACGAAATCTGGAAAGACGGTTTGTAAATTTACAGCAGAAGGAAATGAAGTGTTTAATCGTCTGCAGTCAGAAAGTCAATCTGAAATGAGCTGTGATTATTCACTGAAGTCTGATTCGACTGCTCGCTCTCAGATTAGTGATAAATACCCACTGACACGTGAGTGACGCTTCATCACATGACTCAGGATTCCAAAATAATAACAATAATATTAATAATACATTTGATTGGTTTTCAATTCTTATGTATTTTAGATTTCTTTACTAAAACATCACAACCAACGACTGAAAAATCGACTACCGGTGAGGAATTCAGTTTTAGTGCACATTACATCAGAATTCTGTCTGCGTCGTCTTATCATTTTCAATTAAAATGAAATAATCCTGATATTCTTCCATCTACCGCCGGTTAGGATACTTGAAGTATTAATTCACCTTCATTGTAATTTTTTTTCCAGCTTCTTCCGTTGTTCTTTTTAGTTCTTCAGTTTCTACTCAGATGATCATCACAAATCACACAACCACTCGTAAGTTTACTGTGTTTTTACTCAGGCTATTAAAAATTCCATCTAATCCTAAAACTCTAACAAATTTAAGTTTTAACTGGAAGATACAGGAGTCTTTGGCTCCACAGCTGTTTTATTAACTGCACTGTGTGTATAAATGTCTGCTAATTGATTTATAGTATTAATAAAAGATTAGTTGTTATTTTATTTTACGTTCCTGACAGGGTGGGAAAAACAGAGCGAGTAGGACTAAAATCCTCAAAAAGTTCTGAGATTTTTACTTTTTGTTTTATTAGATTTGACTTCTGTTGGTTTCTTATCATCTTCATCATCATCATCATCATCTTCTTCTTCATCATCATCATCTTCTTCAACATCATCTTCACCATCATCCACAATTGAAAATAAATCGATTTCCGGTTAGTAATTTAGAATTCATTATTTATCTATTTTATTAAATTCATTTGATCCCCTCTTCTAGATGCATCTTCTTCTTTCTTATTAACTTCATTCACGACTCCAATAAAATATACTAGCGGTTCCATCGTTACTTCAGCTGCCACAGGTAATAATTTAAAATTACAATGTAAAATCAGTTTTTGTTGAATGTTTTGTAATTGTCTTTCTGTCTCTGTTGCAGTTACTGTTTTTAATAAAAATGCCACAACTGGTGAAAACCCTAGTAAGTAACAGCTGAATTGTTTCTAGGTATTAATTGTACGATAAATAAACCGACCTAGAAAATGATCACTGTGTTACTAATATAGACTTTACAGAAATATATCCTTTTTTTCTCAATAAGGATGCGACAATATAAAATAGAGTCTTTCCGATTGGCCTCATATTCATTTTAATTTAGTTTTTGTGCAAATATTATAAAAGGTTTAGAATTTACGTACAAATGCGGCTGTAAATGATTGTCACAAATGACTAGCATTAGGCCACGCCCACAGAACTCCATAAACGCATACATCCTGAGCGGTGGGCTAAAGGAGTGAACTCAGTTTAATAAAAAGTCAAAAATTAATAAATAAAAGTATTTTATACAGAAGAAATAAAACCTGCCTTGATACTTTTATAGTAGAATAATGAACATGTTGTTCAGACCGCACTGTTATAAATACATGATTAAGCGCGCGATGTGATTTTCTTCAGGATCACAGGTCCTGGTGCTGTCTGTCGTCTCTGTCTGTGTTTCACTGGCTGGATTAATCGGCTTCTGTCTCTGCTGTTTTATCAGTCAGTCCCACAATAAACCAGATTTTTGTACTGTTGAAATTTTTTAGGTTATTTTGATACGACAGATGTTTTCATTTTTGTTCTGTTTCAGAGAAGCACAAGACACAGAGGTTCGAACATTACAGATTAAATGTTTTATATGGATTTATCGGACTGAAACCCTTTAACATGTGTGTCCTTTTGTCTGTTTTTTTTTTTTTGGACAGACGTAAAGTGGACATGACCCATGAAGATCAGGGTACACTTTATTCTTATGTTTTATTCTTTAATCTATCTAACAATCTTCTATCTAACAATCTTTCAATCTTCAATCAGGATTTATGGCACCCATGTTTAAATTAAACTCAGTAGGTTCACTTTCTTTTCTTTGAGATTTTATCACTAGAATTTCTAAAACTGTTTAAGAAAAGATGTGAAATTCTTATAATGTTTTTGTTGTTCAGTCCAGTTTAGATTATGCTGGTGATTATTCAGTGATCACCTCAGTGCCTTTATCCTCCTTTCCTTCAGGTAAATCATGCTAGTTCACACACTTTATTAATCACACACACACCCACACACAATATCACAGGATAGAAACATTGAGGCAACACTCACAGAACCATTAAAAGAAGAAGGAAGCTGAAGTGATTTAATTTTCCGGTCAGATTTTGTCATAGACACATGAAAAATAGCGGTTGTGGTTTAAAGACTAAAAAAAGTTTCAAGTTTGTCATGTTTGTCACAGCCCAAATCTTCTTCATCAATCGATCAGTAATCAATAAAACACCACTTGTTTATGAATGAAAGTTTAAATAAAACCTTAATGTTGGAAGGGGATTTACATCATTTCTCATTAATTATTAAAAATGTGTAAATAATCAGGGATAACATTTTTTTTATCAGATATCTGTTTTATGATCTCTTTGCCTTGCCATTACGTCACCACTTTAACCTTTCGAATCACGTGGTTTTTCAGGCCCCAGCGGACTCGGAAAAGACGACTTAAAGAAAACAGCGGCGAGTGATTGTTTTCCAAAAACCGAATAAAGTTTTAAATATTAAAAAGACACTGTTTTTAATGTTTTTGTGTTTTTTGCTCTCTTTCTCGTTTTCAGGGTGATGTGTATCACATGTATTGTTCCATATCTGACGCGGTGACCAGCGACAAAGACACGGCGGTGTACAGTCTGGCGCATGCGCACTGACGCCCGTTAGTTTATCTCCTTTGTGCGATATAAATGTGTTAATTCACCTGCTTTGCTTTACAACTTTTAATAAAATGGCGTTTGCTTGTGCACACAACCTGTCAAAAATCATTCTTACGACTCAATGCGAGTTTCAACGTTATTAGCAACTAACAGGAAGCTGTAAATGTAAAGCAGGAAGTGCGAAGAACCGCACTGTGAAAACATCAGCACGCGGGTCTGCACAGTGAAACAAAAAAAAACCAACACTAAAAATACGAATGATTCACAAACCCTCAGTATTTTATCTCACACTAACGTGTTTCCTGGAACAAAAATTGGCATCAAATTTAGCAAACACACATACACGCGTTTAGCTCGGATCTAAAACACAGAACGAGGTTCAGGTACTGCACATCATCTCGCGCGCTTAAAACCCTTCACTCGGCGCAAGCCACGCCCACAGATCGCGCGCATATGACGTCATAAATGCTAAAAAAAAATTACCAGTGATAAACAAAATGCAAATCCTGTAATCCTTATTATGTTGCATAAATCTGTTATAATTTTTTCAGTATATTTACACATAATATATTGGGAGTTTAGACGAGGTTAGAATTTAGACAATACATCTTTTCATCTTTTTGTTTGATTGTCGCAGCAGTGACACTAAAATAATTTTTTACCAACACTGACATACTGTATTAATCGTCCATTAAAGTTTGTGATGATTAAAAGTGATCTGTTCGGTGGATGAAGCCGATCACATGCTGATAGTTTGACCTGGAATGGTAAAACTAGAGCAAAACTTAGGGAAATGTGTTACTACGAAATGTTTTGTGCTTCTGCTTTTTGCACACACACACATAGTCACATAAATATCCTGAACCACACACACACACACACAACACACACACACACAGTTGTAGGTATAGATGGTGGTTCTAGCTCAAAGGAAAGGTTCCCACAACATTTGGTAACATTCTTTAAAAGTTGTCTAAATGTTAGGACAAAACATTTTACGGTAACGTTAATGGAACGTTCTCCTAGCATTGTTAATAATTATTATACGTTTTGTGATTTTAGAGTGTTTTTTATAATGTATTTGTACTTGATTGATGTTTTTATGATGTTTAACAAAATGTTCTTAGAACAACATAATAAAAATGAACATTTCAAATAACGTTTCCACAACCCAAACAGAACATTTAAAAAACGTTTTTTAGAACATTCATTTGTTACATGTCTAAAATCTGATTAATATCCTCAATTTAAATATTTAAAAAACCCACAGAATTCTAACTTAATGTGAGATAAAGGTGAATTCACAACAGGAAACTCACCTCCAGGACTCTCTGGAACACCATCTCAGTGACGACACCGAAGTTCAGCTGTTTTCAGCGAAGTTTTCACTTCTCTTTTCTATTTCTGTTCTGTTTCTTTTTTTTTCATTGTGGGAATATAATATTACAGGACGGATGTAATGTAAACATGATGACTGTAGTGCTCAAATAAAGGGAAGATGGAAAGAGAGATTGATTCCTGATACAACAACAAATAAATATCATTTTTATAGCAGTCTGAGGATTCTCCCCATGTGAGTCACATCTGAGTGAAACGCACAAAAGTGCATGTGGAACCCAACAATGCTAACATTTACCCAAGTAACATTTTTCTGTACAAAACTGTAAAACCCTGTTTCTTTACCTTGATTTCTATCAATTCACTGATTTCTATATTTGTGTGTTTATTTGTTTTATCATTTAATTAGTTGAATGTATTTATATGCAGAGTTGGTAGAATAGCCAAAAATGTACTTAAGTACAACTACTTATAAAAATAATGACTTAAGTTAGTACTAATGTTCAAAGTGACTTGATTAGGAGAGTAATAAAGTCTGGAATGATGAGATTTTTTCAGTTGTGAGTTATTAGTTTTTTTGGATGTGATTAAAAGAAGGTAAGGAAAAATCCTAAATCCTGAAAAAAAATACTTACACATATATCACACAAATTATATATACAGATATATATATATATATAAAAAAGAGGGAAAAGAAGTGAGTGTGTGAGAGATTTGATAGTAACTTACAGTACGATTAAAGTGTCCATAGTTCTCAGGTTGAAGCTGGAATTTCTCTACTCTGATATCAGCACTCATTTGGAGGACATTTCTTCTGGACTGCATAAATGAATTAAATGTTGAGGTCATGTGTGTTTCCGTCTTTACTGATATTCTCACTTCTTCTCTCTCTTTTTTAATATTATCCGAACTTTAATGATTGAGTGTGTTTCACAAACTTCAGACAACTGCAGTCTATCATGAGACGAAACATCTCGTTATACGGAACATGGTGGAGACTAATAATTAGAACTACACTCACATCATTAACATTTAATAGTAACAGATGAACGCCATCAACTGTAGAGAAGGAAAAGTACATTTCTGCTGGTTAGAAATGAACACGAGTAAAAGTAAATCCAGTGAAACCGGCTATTACAAGGACATATTTTTTACAGTCAAAGTAATGAAGTAAATATAACACTTTACTGCCCACCTCTGATGAATTAAACTTTATTTTCCACATTCTAAATGTCCCATAATTAAGACCAAGTCTGACAGCACTGATGGAAAATATGCTTTTATTTACAACAGATGGCTTTAGTTCTTCTTGAGGTATCGTTAGATTCATTTGAAAAGACATTTTGTTCAGCAGGCATGTTTTGCGCGATTGATATATATATATATATAGTTAAAAATCCTCATTGATCTGTAGAAGGTTCTGCACATTTCTTCACTTCATGCATGTTTATTTTCCTTAATAAAACTAAAGCAGGTAAAAAAAAATCTCCGGCAGGCCATCGGAAGAAGCGCTTTAACAAACAAAGATGGTTTTTAGTTGCTCAGTTATGAATTTTGGATGAATTTACAAAAAGCTGTGAATTTTGTCTCCACATAAGGCAGAAGTTAAACATGGTCTCAACACGGTCGCATCCCAAACACTAAAATTCATTCCTTCTTTTTTTATATTCTTTTTTTTTATTTAAGCAGTACAGGGAATTCGTTCTAATGAGACGTTAGCCATTTTTAGCATCTCTGTTCCACACTTTAGAAAAAGATAAATGAAATAATACTAGCTGATAATTAGCCGCTAATTAGCCAGCAGGCTGCTTGCTAGCTACACAATGGCTGCAAGGTTTTTTTTTGTTCATTAGAATGAATTCCAATTCGTTTAGCGATCAGGCCACGCCCATTTCTGAACAGCCCCTCGTGTTAGCAGGTTTGAATTTTGAGGTCACAAGAGTGCGTTAGATTCAACTGTGATGTTTGTTTTTGGCGTTTGCCTTCAGCGCGGTTGATCCTTCCGATGACTGGAAGGTCCTTGTTCAGGTCAAGCGTCACCTGGATACAAGGAAGATAAGGAGGGGCATCAGAGAGGCAGCAAGCGTGGGAGAAAGATTCATGGCTGAGCCACACTCCATGGCGTTTTCCTGCGTGTACACACACACACACACACACACACACACACACCACATTAAAGCAAATTTGTAAGTTCAACAAATGTTAGATGAGCTGTAGAATGTCATTAAATTAAACTACACACACACACACACACATTGTACCTCAGGGTGGAAGGGGTGACATGAGTCTGGACGTTTGCGGTCCTTCTGAAACTTCAGCGTTTCACACTTAAGAGACTCATTGTGTGTTCACAGATTAAGGTATATAAAAACAAACCCACGCACACACAAAAAAAGGTGTCAAGTTTTAGTGTGAATTTTGTTTGTGTGACCATGTGTTTGTGTGAAAGTCAACTTTCAAAGGATATAAAGGATCTCAATTGGCTCCATGGTAACTGGAGCGGCGGAGCTACAGTCACACTTATTTTCTACAACAACCATGAAGAGATTACTGCTGGGGATCTGCTGTATGAAAAGTCCTGAAACAAGTGAGAGAACTTGAAAGAGAGATGAGTAGAGAGAGAGAGAGAGAGAAGAGAGAGAGAAAGGGAGAGAGAGAGAGGGAGAGGGGAGAGAGAGAAAGATAGCCAAAGAAATGGAGAGAAAGAGGGAGGAGAGAGAGGAAGTCAATGCGGGAGAAGAGCATGAGAGCTGAGGAGAGAGAGAGAGAGAGAGAGAGAGAGAGAGAGAGAGAGAGAGGGAGAGAGAGAAATGAGAGAGAGAGGAGAGAGAGAGAGAGAGAGAGAGAGAGAGAGAGGAGAAAAGGAGACAGAGAGAGAGAAAGAAGAGAGGAGAGAGAGACAGAGAGAGAGAGAGAGAGAGAGAGAGAGAGAGAGAGAGAGAGAAGAGAGACAGAGAGAGAGACAGAGAGAGAGAGAGAGAGAGAGAGAGAGAGAGAGAGAGAGGGGGCGATAGAGAGAGAGAGAGAGAAGAACGCTGTGCTGTAGGTTTGAAAGCTATGCTGTAGGTTTGAGGACACACACACACACACACACACACACACACACACACACATACCTGAGACACCCATCACAGTCGATACTGCCAGCTGTTTCTTTGATGGTGCGCTCTGAGACGAACACTGGATACTCCATATCACACGGAACCAGCATGGCCCTCCTGTTCACTCTGTCAGCTACAACACACACACGCACACACACACACATACCCACACAATCACATCCTAACAATTGCATAATTCTAAAAAAAATGTGGAATTATATTGGACTACTGTTTAAAAGGTTTTAAGCTTGCAGGGCCCCGAGTGAGGCCCCTAACTCTCAATATGATTAATTATATAAATAAGAGTACTATAAGTCACTCTGGTTATTAATGCCATAAATGAGACCTTTTACAGTCGAGTCCCAGTTCCACCAGCTATAGATATTAAACTCCAACAGAAATCTGCAACACACACACACACACACACACACACAGAGGAGTAAAATCACCCAGCTGGGTAAATAACTGCAGAATTTGCCAAAATGGACACAAAACTTACAGGATAATTTCACCGATGAGCCACTTCACAGCTGAAAACGGCTAAAGAAAGAGAAAACACACACACACACACACACTTACACAGACAGTAATTTGTTTTCATGGTTTTTAGCACACAGTGGGTTAAAGGATTGGCCCCGCCCACTTCGGAACACCTGATCACTGATTAACACTCCTGAAATAAGCAGCACTGCTCATACTCACATTCAGTAAAGTGTGTGCGCTGTCACTGCTGCCCTCATACTCCTTACACACAGCCTGATAATCGTACAGTGTGATCCTGACACACACACACACACACACACACACACGCACACGCTCAAAATGAATGATGGCATTCAGGTATTGTCTCTTGTTCTTTTATAATGTATGTGTGTGTGTGTATGTGACCCCTGACCTTTTAAAAGAGCCCATGAGAAGCAGCTTGTTCATGACGGCCCCCTCCACCTCCCCAAAGAAGAGCCCAGTCTGTAAGAGACAGGAAGTGACTTACTTCCTTTAAACTGCTATAACTATGTTAATATGTGACAGATTAAATGCCTCTTGTTTGGATCCTGTATGTTAATCCATCGTTACAGAAAGGTTGGGATTAAGAATAAAAATATTGTGTTTGGTGAAGAGCCGGTCTGTACAGGACTGACCTGAGAAGACTCCTCAGACACCAGGACAAAGCCATTGTTATCGATGAGGTAACATTTAATATCCTGATGCAGAAAATGGGGGAAGAGAGGGGGTAGGGGGGGAAGGGGGGAGAAGGGGCGGGGGTGCAAAAAACATAGCTGTATTTCATCTCTGCATAATTCAGCCACGGGAAAACTCCAAAAAATATCACATAAGGAAACTATATATATTAGAGGTTAAGAGACAGACAGGTAAAGACTGAAGGCATACAGACAGACAGAAAAGTACACATCAGCAAACAAAAAGAGAGAAAAAGAGAAACAGAAAAACAGGCACAGAAAGAGAGACACAGAAAGAGACAGACAGAGAAATAGACAAATACAGCGAGTGGGAGAGAAAGACAGAAAAATAGAGGGACAGACAGAGAGGAGACAGACAGAGAGAAAGAGAGACAGAGGGAGAGACAGAGGGAAAGAGAGTGAGAGACCGAGAGAAAGAGACAGACAGGGAGACAGAGAGACAGAGGGAGAGAGACAGGAGAGACACAGACAGAGACAGACAGGACAGAACCAAAAAGACAAAGAGAAACAGAGAGAGAGAGAGAGAGACATACAGAGAGAGAGAGAGAGACAGACAGAGAGAGAGGAATTACCTCATTGTCACAGCTGATGCTGCATTTCCCATCCACAGCGTTACACTAAGAAGAAGAAAAGATCAGATGATTAAAATATCTTCACTCACACTCGTTTACACGTCACACTGAAATGTTGAACTGGTGAAATGACGTCAGTGTCACTGAAACCGGTGTTAATGTTAATAAACCCGTCTGTCTGTTCACCTGTCGGCTGGCTGTCCAGAACTTCCTCTGAAAGAATTCCAGTTTCATCTGAATCCCCACGGCTGTGGAAGCACACACACACACACACACACACACACACACACACACACACACTTGATGTCTGTTTTATGAAGGCTTTGTAAAGCATTTACTGAACATGTGTAACGACTTTTCCGATAGAAATAATGATTAAATTTATTAAGGAGGTGAAGAAGTGAGAAATGAAAACTCCTTTGATCTTTTGATTATGGGATGTCATTGTGCTATAAACACATCCTGTAAGTTTCCCAACCCAAAACGTCGTCGTTACTATAAAAACAGCTGATATTTAAGGCAGTCAGTTAAAATAACAGGTTTTGGAATGTTCTACTCGACGACGTAATAGTGTGGATAAGCTCCGCCTCCGGAGAAAAAGATCTGCCTCGAGCTCACTGTCTGTTTAGCCCTGCCCACCGATTCACACATGCATGTGATAGGCTAAGGTCGAGATGACGAGACGCTGTGCAGATCTAAACACAATGTTTGTATGATCTTCCATCAGATCCCAACACCAGGAAACAGCGGCTGACTTTAGTTTTAGAGGAGGTTTTGGACCGCCTCACTAAAATTTGCTGCCTCACTAAAACTTTACTGCCTCACTCATTTATTCACTGCTTCTTACGCCGAAATCGAAAACAGGCAGAATTCGACGCTGGATTTTCTGAATGACTAAAATAAATCGAGGAAATGAATGACGCTGTTTCACGGGGAACAGTTATCCAATATTCAAAACTGCTAGCCAATCAGAGCAGTGGGCCTTTACTCCACAGACAACAACTCACATACCGCTCCATACATGAGGCTTATGTGCGTTATAAAGTCTTAATGAAGTGCAATTGTAAAGCAAATTATTCTAAACTGCTATTAAAAGCTTTATTTATTGATGTAATTGTTTTACAAAAAAGTTTTAGGACAAAATAAAGCACATACCGGCAACTATAGGAGACTTCCTCTCATCCAGGAGCTGAATAGCAGTGCTGGCTAACACCACACTCTTATTATCATGTGCTAAAACATACACACACACACACACACACACACACACACACACAAACACACTTACTTACATCATACATCACACAAATAGAAATGAGAATTATATACAGTTGCTTTCCAACCACTAGATGGAACCAAACTACTAGTTTTGTGTGTGTGTGTGTGTGTGTGTGTGTGTGTGTGTGTGTGTGTGTGTTTCCTACCTGCACTAAAGGGAATGGAGTAGACAAAGGTGCCTGGAATTTGCTCGGCCGCTCTCTTATACCAAAGAGGAAAATGATCCGCATTAAAGACGCCCTCTTTATCCTCTGCCTTCAGCAGATCCCTACACACACACACACACACACACACAAAAACTATTTAAACATTAACTTTCAGGAGATGTCCATCACCTTTATTTCCTGATTGGTTGAATAATGTTGGGTTCTGCTCACTGATTGGACAGCTGCTCCGGGACGACAAACAAGTTGGTTCTGGAGAGACCAGTACGAGTACCAAGGAACGCAATCTCCACTCCTTTATCAGGATTCCTGAACACAGTAAAAACTTTTAATTAACTAAGAAACAAATTCATTCATCCAAAATAAAATGCAAAACACACACACACACACAAACCCAGAACCCAGAATATGAAGATTTTTACATTGTTTAAATGTGATAATAAACAGTCACTAGAAGACTCACACAACAGTTAAACTGAATGCAAATCAAAATTGCAAATTTTGCCAAAAATACGTTGCTTAATATATGGCTGTAGGAGCGCATAAAGGTCAAAAGAGAGCACTTTCAGTAAAAATACCCTCTCGTGCGGCGCCCCCAGTCATTTTGCGCCCTGGGCGACTGCCTATGCTGCCTATGCCACGGGCCGCCCTGGTTAGCATAGCCGTTTACGGTAAAGTGTTAAAGAAAACCTAGTTTTTTTAGATAACGAAAACTGGTAACAGAAATATGAAGGAAATACTTATACAGTGGAATGTTTATTAAATGTTCAGTAAATAAAAAGTGTAGATCAATGATCAGTAACCTCAGTCCATACCGGGAGCTTCTACCATTTCAGACAGAAGAATGAATTAAAAGAGGGGAAGTGAAAGTTTAGAGGTTCAGGTGTTAATCTGCTAATCAGAAGATCATGGGTTTGATTCCCATCACCACCAAATCGCCACTGTTATGTCCCTGTGAGGCGTATGGATACAAAAAAACCCTCTAAATTAACCGGAACATCTTTTGTACCGCATCACTTCAGTTTTGACAGAATTTAGTCTTATTTTGTTTTATATTTCAGGTCAGAATCGAACATCTGGCTAAAGACTTCAGTAAGAAGTGAAATCAGAGTGAACAGCTGTAGAGTATGAGGAAACGTGTTGCAGTCACACACTCACACACTTACACACTGCAGCTTGGATAAAGTGGATGTTTTTACTGAGACTGAATTGGTGACATGTGACTCACTCGGATTTGTTGCGAGCGAGACCGGTCCAGTAGGTCCTGAGAGGGGCGGTGATCACAGCGTCAAACAGAACCTGCTGGATCAACTCCCTGTCGCCTACGGCAAGTCAAAGGTGACAGTCACACACTCACAGTAAGTAAAGTTAGTGAAGACAGAAAGGAAGTTGTTTTAATAGATGTTCAACAACGTTACATTTGCAACCTTCCTCACTCACACACACACAAACACACACACACAGAAATATGGATACAGTGAGTGTGTTCTCACACTTAAGGTGTGGCTTGCTTCCGGTCAGGTAGAGTTTAATGGCTTTACCTGCGTCAGGTAACGGTGCTCGTGATGCTCGTCGGTGTTGCAGTACGTCCTGCGGAGAGCGAACATTAACCCGTGTCACAGCTCCAAAACACAAGAGGCTAAAATAAAAATCCGCTGTGGCTTTACAGATAATAGAACTGACCCTGACCTATAACAGCACAGCGTCATTAATCAACACGCATAAAAACACCAAGGAACCAAAAAAATGAGGACAAAAACATCCTCCCTGTCCTGCACGCTGAAGGACAAATCTGTGTGAGTCACTGGTTAGCTAATTACCGAGCACAATGCGGAGCTGGAGTTCTTTCAGGAGTTTGAGGAGAGTTTATTTTAGAGAATGGGTTCTGTGGACAAGCACCGCAACAGAGTTTCTAATGTTTTATGCCATAAAGTTTGCCATAAATGTTGTTTATCCATCTAGAATAAATGTGTGTGTTACCATTCATCTGCCAGAGCCACACCCGACTGATCCAGATCCCTCAGACCTGACACACAGAAAACCGTCAGGATTATGAAATGATCGTCATCCACAAGCTTTTATAATAAACTGCTATAAATAAGATCAGAACATTTGTAGCAGTGTAAAGATTATTATTTAATATCTGAAAACATTAGATATGCTTCACACAGACACACACACATAACACACACACACAGGGTATTAATTCTACAGAAAACCATCCAGATGCAAAATTAAACTAATAAAAAAGCAAAAGAAAGGTAGTAAGAAGATAAAGTCACCTGCTTCCAGTGAAACATTTCCTTTAAAGAAGTGCTTTCCATGCCCTCGAGACAAAGCCACGCCGACGCTACACACACACACACAGGTAATTTAATGACTATACATTCATGGGATCTATATAAGAGGATGTCTGATGTGAGTGTGAACCTGTATGGAGTTCCTCTGATGTCAGTGAAGTAGTAATCGTTGTGCATAGACAGAACACGTTTCTGTGGAAAAGTAGGACCACATTTAAGATGACTAAAATAAGCGGAGGAATATTTAGCGTAGGTAAGAGCTGTCTCACCCCTCTGTCCACCGTCCTCTTCACCTCCATGGAGAAAGAGCCTGTCTTCCTGTTCACCATGGCGTTCCTGAGCTGAGGCACAAAACACACAGCGGTGTTCAGAGAACCGGATTCATCAAATTTACCCACACCAGATCCTGCGCTCTGATTGGTCAGAAGGTGTTTATTAATTTTCTATAACAGCTGATTTATTTCCTGATTGTATTTGTTTCTCATTCAGAAGGATTAGCAGGAAATTCAGATCGAATCAGGATCAATTTGCATACTGGAATTTGGTTGGCTGTTATTGCTTTATGATGCGATAAACCCTCACTATGTTTACACACTCCTGCAGATCATATTTTATAAAGTTTAATGTGAATAAAATCGTTAAATATTTCTTCAAATGTAAATGTAAATGATGTAACTACGTACGTAATTGTCAGTGTCCTCCCACTCCACCTCAGACAGATCGACACTACTGTAATGAGCCTTCCGTCTCCTATGACCGTTCTGGTACTGCACACACACACACACACACACACACACACACACACAGGAAAAGTTTAACAAAAAGAGCATGCAAAAGTGAAAACAAAAACTAAACTCGGCTCACAAGAGTCACATGATGTCCACAGGATGGAAGAGGATGAATGTATCAGGAGATCTACAATTGCAGGGGCTGCTTTTAAACCTGATCTCTCTTTCCCTCTCTCTCTCTCTCTCTCTCGCTCTCTCTCTCTCTCTCTCTCACACACACACACACACACACCACCACACACTAATAAATTTCACACACCCTACTTAGATTTGGGGGGGGGGGGGGGGGGGGGGGGGTCCTCCTGGGCCCTAAACATTTTGTATTTTTTTAGTAAATATCAAAAATTAAGTACATATATAATAAATTACAATTCAACATTTTATTATTTTATTGTAATAAAAATGAGAAATTTTAGTTGATTTGTTTTTTTAAATTAAAATAAACCTGTTTCTCTGATTGGCTACGTTGTGTCCCATGCGCCATTACGTTATTACGCATACTGATGTGATCGCTAGTAAAAACCTTCAACTTTTTTAAAAGGTAAGTTATGCATTGATTTAATTTCCATAAACTCAAATGTGACTATTGGTTCTAATGTGACTATTGGTTCTAATGTGACTATTGGTTCTAATGTGACTATTGGTTCTAATGTGACTATTGGTTCTAATGTGACTATTGGTTCTGAAACGATGTGATAATATTGGTTAGTTTCACTTTACCAAAAATAAGATAATGCTCTAACCTACTCAGGCCAATCATCAGGCTTTGTTTAAAGATAATTTGCATAAAATTCATAAAATGATAAATCACTAAAATTCAGTCCTGATAAAGTACTAAAATAGTGATATATAAATTAACATATACACTAATAATAATAAAACACACAAAGTCATGCTAATGAATATTAAGCAAATAAAAACAGTCTAAAGACAGATTAAACAATACGGTGACACAATAGTATTACTATTATTACAATCATTCTACAATCACACACACACACTCTCACACACACACACTCTCACATGGTTGAGCGATCAGCCAGTGTGATTAGCACAAACCACAATACTATACGCACACAGTGGCACAAATACCGTGGCTTACACACTAACACGATTACAGACGCACACACACACACACACACACACAGTCCCACACAGTGACCGGATGTTAGGAGAGGCGGGTCTCTGTGGTTACCTCGGCTCTCAGCTCAGGCCTGGCAGGCACCTGAAGGAGCTTTTACTCCTGCATGCAATACATCAAAGGAAAAGGGTTCGCATTACAAAAC
Source organism: Bagarius yarrelli (assembly GCA_005784505.1). NCBI lineage: Eukaryota > Metazoa > Chordata > Actinopteri > Siluriformes > Sisoridae > Bagarius > Bagarius yarrelli. Next base: position 56,862 of record VCAZ01000249.1, read on the forward strand.
TACAACTCCCAGCATGCACTTCTGCATCCGTCCAGCTTGTCATGGCACAGGATTTTCCTCTGTCTGAGTATTGGGGGCATTACACAGGAAATTGTTAACTGTATAATCAACTATAGATGATCACTGTGTGGTATGGTCTGTGCATTGCCTGTTATAATTTATTGTCTTTCTCTCTGTATGGGGAGAAGCTATACCCTCTGTATGGAGAGAAGCTATACTCTCTCTCGTATGGGGAGAAGCTATACTCCTCTGTATGGGAGAAGCTATACTCCTCTGTATGGGCTAGAAGCTATACTCTCTGTATGGGGAGAAGCTATACCCTCTGTATGGGGAGAAGCTATACCCTCTGTATGGGGAGAAGCTATACCTCTGTATGGGGGAGAAGCCCTATACCCTCTGTATGGAGAGAAGCTATACCCTCTGTATGGGGAGAAGCTATACCCTCTGTATGGGGAGAAGCTATACCCTCTGTATGGGGAGAAGCTATACCCTCTGTATGGGGAGAAGCTATACCCTCTGTATGGGGAGAAGCTATACCCTCTGTATGTAGGGGGAGAGAAGTATGGAGGCTATACCCTCTATGGAGGCTGTATGGAGAGAAGCTATACTCTCTGTATGGAGAGAAGCTATACCCTCTGTATGGGGGAGAAGCTATACTCTCTGATGGGGAGGACTGTATGGGGAGAAGCTATACCCTCTGTATGGGGAGAAGAAGCTATACTATCTGTATGGGGAGAAGCTATACTCTCTGTATGGGGAGAAGCTATACCCTCTGTATGGGAGGTTCATAATCTCTGAAAGGGACGGGCTATACTCTCTGTATGGGAGGGGCTATACTCTCTGTATGGGAGGGGCTATACTTTCTGTATGGGAGGGGCTATACTCTCTGTATGGGAGGGGCTATACTCTCTGTATGGGAGGGGCTATACTCTCTGTATGGGAGGGGCTATACTCTCTGTATGGGAGGGGCTATACTCTCTGTATGGGAGGTTCATAATCCCTGTATGGGAGGGGCTATACTCTCTGTATGGGAGTATAGCCCCTCCTATGGGAGGTTCATAATCTCTGTATGGGAGGGGCTATACTCTCTGTATGGGAGGGGCTATACTCTCTGTATGGGAGGAACTATAATTTCTGTATGGGAGGGGCTATACTCTCTGTATGAGAGGGGCTATACTCTCTGCATGGAGGTTATATTCTCTGTATGGGAGGAGCTATACTCTCTGTATGAGAGGGGCTATACTCTCTGCATGGAGGCTATATTCTCTGTATGGGAGGAGCTATACTCTCTGTATAGAAAGGACTATACTCTGTATGAAAGGCGCATAATCTCCGGAAGGGCGTGGCATAATCTATAGATTAAAGGAGTTATATTCTCTGAACGATGGAGCTATACTCTCTGTATAGGAGGGGCTATACTCTTTGGATGGGAGGGGCTATACTCTCTGTTATGGTGTATACTCCACAGGTGTCATATACTCTTTTTAAGAATGATACCGTAGATGTTGTTATAGTGAAAGGAGAAGCAGTACACAGACTGTGCTTTGGGTTCAGTGTGACTTCCTGCAGAAATAAACACAGTGTGTTTGTCGTTCAGCGCTGGAGGAAGTCATTGGGGTGAACTTGTGTGTATTAAGTTTAATCTGGGTGTGTTAATAACTGTGTGTTACAGGACAGCGTTTTCCTTACCAGGTGGCGCAAGTCTGGATGCATGAGGATGTAGCCATTATTAGTGACGGCAAACACGTAGCCGTGAATCCCCAACTGGAGGACAAACACAGAGATTTAAAACGAGTAATTTTATTGCTATACACTGTGGAATTTCTAAAGATAAATCAGCACTGTTGGGAGGGGTGTGTGTCTGTGTGTGTGTGTGTGTGTGTGTGTGTGTGTGTGTGTGTGTGTGTGTGTGTGACAGAAAGAAAGAGAGAGAGAGAGAGAGAGAGACACCACCTTGTGCTTGGGGACAGTTTTCATCAGGTCCTGAATGGGGATGTCGATTCCCACTACACCCAGCAGAATGCCCTGATTTTTCTGATAAGTGAAATTGAGAAAAAAGAATTACACTGTATATACACTGTATATCTCTCTCTCTTACACACACACACACACACACACACACACACACCGTCTCATTCCTGGTCCTGGTGCTGAAGACAGGCATGGCCACGGTAGTCATGGGATTTGGGCCGTAGCGTTCAGACAGCTGGAGAAACAAACAGACAGTATTAACAGTACAACACCACACAACACACACACACACACACACACACACAATTTCACTCTGCATTATTTGGATTTTAAATAAATGATTCAGTGAAACTGTTTCTGAACTACACTGCGCACGTACACTGCATTTACACTGCATCTTTACACTTTCGTGTGGCCCAATTCCCATTTTTTCCTCCAAGGTGGTATGGGATTTGATGGAATTTGACCCACAGTCGTATAAACAGGAAAAAAAAAGCAGATGTATTCTGTAATTTTCAGATCGGTGGCAGGTCTCATTAATACATGGAATTAAATCAGATATAAATCGGATACGTGCATTAACATCTGCCATGTAAATAGACAAATCAGATTTTCAGTAGAATGGCGTATGACATCCTTGGAGATCAGACGACTCCACTTGGCTAATGCACTTGCTAACGCGCATGTCTGACTAGCTATGGAGTGAGACACGGGATGCTGGGCGGATGTTACTACTACTTGCGTTTACTGTGGCGTGTGCGCTACGCTAACTAACGGTTGGGTATCTAAAGCCGCCTCCGAATTTTAGCTCGTAACTCAAAGCAAAAAATCGGAAAAGAGACGACTCGTATCACGAAAACTCGTTAGTTGGGACACTCAACAAGGTACCGCTGTATATAACAGCAATCACTGGTACATTCTTGCAAGCTGCAGCACTCTTTTTTGTTCTCATCCTAAAGAGATCATTGTTTTATTTTGTAGAGTACTGAATAATCATATTGTCTGTCTATTGATTATCACATCATTTTTACTTCCTTTTCAGGTCAGTACGTCCACGTCGGGCTGTTTTGTCATGTATAGTGTAAATTCAGATATCGGATACGGGTCAGTTTTAAAAGATGATGTCAGCGGATTATTAAAAAAAATGGATATAGTCACAAAATCAGAATTGGACATCAACTTCTGCAGTGTAAATGCCACCTTTATCTGCTGCAGGTTTATCAGCTGAACGAGTCCAAATAAAGCCCCAGAGTGCATTCTGGGAAAAACCATCCTGTGCTCTATGCAACCATTTCTCCTCCTTAAACCCCCCTCTGTCTCTCTCTCTCTCTCTCTCTCTCTCTCTTTCTGCTGTCACTTTTATTACAGCTTTAAGAGATAAAGGCCAATGATCCAAGAAATGATGAATGGAGTGTCTCTCCGAGCGAGATACAACAACCGTACGCTGCAGGAGGACAGTGCTCATTTCTTTGTGTGTGTGTGTGTGTGTGTGTGAGAGAGAGAGATAGAGTGTATATGGAAGAATAAAAGCATGAGCTCTCAGGTGCACATGTCTGATAGGGATGGCGTGAGTGTGTTTGTGTGAAATGAGGAGTGTTATCAGATGTAGGATACGTCAATGTCTTGGTGTATGTCTCTCGCTCATTTTCCTTCTCTCTCTCTCTTATTGTGTTTCTCTCTCACACATGGTGTGACTTTTTGTCTCTCTCTCCGTCTCTCTCTCTCTTCTTATTCATTGTGTCTCTTACTCAGTCTCTGTTTTTCTCTCGCTCAGTTTTGCCCTATAAACCTTTTAATGTTATAAAACAGAATAAATTATAACTATGATAAAACATCTAATAAATACACATATATTATTATATTAATGACTAAATTTTAAATCCACAGATTTAATACATTAATTTATCCTTTTTGTTCTATTTTTTTTAATAGTTCATGCAGAAGAGTGTGTATGGGTGAGTGTGTTGTATTAAATGTATGTATTAAAGGTTTTACCTTGTGAGCCTGAGCGAGCTGTGGAGACAAAAAAGACACTGATGATACGGTAAACATGTGCGCTTTCTTCACACACACAGACAGAGGAAAAAACACACTGTGTGCTGACAGAACGAATGGAGCTTTTAATGTGCATCGTTTACACATGGTGTAGGAATTAAAGAGTCACGCTGACACACACACGCACACACACATAAGCCTGCTGTGGATACATTACATTCAGTTTTGCGGTGTGAAACATTGTGGTGTAAACAGTCGGAGGTGAACATGAGCTCACCGCTTGGTCCACGTAGGCTTCCGTCCACACCGTGTCGTGCTCGTGGTCGATGACTTTCGGCCGGCTCATGACGTGCAGATATCTCATCACATTCTCCTGAACATCAGCCAGTGTAGAGATCTGACTAAAATAGCCTGGAGGTGCACTCACACACACACACACACACACATGCACATTTATACAAAAATAAATAAATGATGTAAATTTACAATGTTTAATAATCAAACATGCAAACACACATACGCAAACAATATAAATAATCGTTCTAAGACTGCCGTTGCACATGTGCATGGTGTTGGGCAGAGCATTTGTGTGTGTGTGTGTGTGTAAGTGTGTAAGTGTGTGTCCACTCATCCATGTCCAGCACACAGTACAGATCGGCACGCAGCAGCCAGAGGGTCGGGCTGACAGGAAGAGTGATTTAGACTCACTTGAACTTCGACCGCTGTGTGTCATTTTTGCACAACAAATGCACCACAGTCCCCGCGGTGCCAAATCGGCAACAAACCCCCTCCCCCTGCCCCATACACACACACTCTGTCCAACACAATGCAGAACACTGGGGAGTATACACTAGAGCGTATGCACTAGAGAGTATACACTGGGGAGTATACACTAGAGAGTATACACTGGGGAATATACACTGGAAAGTATACACTCGGGAATAGAATATACACTGGGGAGTATACACTGAGGAATATACACTGGGAAATATACACTGGGGAGTATACACTGGGGAGTATACACTGGGGAATAGAATATACACTGGGGAGTATACACTGGGGAATATACACTGGGGAATATACACTGGGGAGTATACACTGGGGAGTATACACTGGGGAATACACTGAATATACACTGGGGAGTATACACGTACACTGGGGAATACCACTGGGGAATAGAATATACACTGTGGGGAGTGTACACTGGGGAATATACACTGGGGAGTATACACTGGGGATATATACTGGGGAGTATACACTGGGGAATAGAATATACACTGGGGAGTATACAGTGGGGAGTATACAGTGGGGAGTATACACTAGGGAATATACACTAGAAAGTATACACTGAGGAATATACACTAGGGAATATACACTAGAAAGTATACACTGAGGAATATACACTGAGGAATATACACTGGGGAATATACACTGGGGAATATACACTCGGGATTATACACTCGGGATTATACACTCGGGATTATACACTAGAGAGTATACACTGGAGAGTATACACCGGGGAATATACACTAGAGAGTATACACTGGGGAGTATACACTGGGGAGTATACACTGGGGAGTATACACTGGGGAGTATACACTGGGGAGTATACACTGGGAGTTTGCGTGTGTGTGTGTGTGTACCTTTGTTAGCACATGCCATCCATTTAAGGTTATCTGCGAAGGCTGATTCTCGTCCAATCAGATAAGGGAAAATGCGCACCTATGCAGATAGAAACACATGAGCCTTTCATATATTTCTGTTGCTTACTCTTCTCTCCGTCTCTCCTTTTCTGTTGTTTACTCTCGCTTTCTCTTTCTTTCTCTCTCTCTCTCTCTCTTTCTCTCATTCACTCTGTCTTTCTCTCTCGTTTACGTTCTTTCTCTATCTCATTCACTCTGTCTGTCTCTCTTTCTTTCTTGTTTACTTTCTCTCTCTCTCTCTCTCTCTCTCTCTCTCTGTCTCTCTCGTTCACTCTCCTTCTCTCTCTCGATTATATTGTGTGTTAATTATATATTTTTCCCTTTATATTACTCCATCTTTCTTCCTGCTCCAGTATAAATGGTTCCAGTGCACCAGCAATGCGACAGTGTCTTGCACACACACACACACACACACACACACATTTATGTTCTGCAGGGTTAAAAGATGTACTTTACCCCCCGTTGATCTGCACTTGAGAGTCAAACGATACTGTTACACATAAACTCAGCACAGCTAACACAGCACAGCTTACAACACTAACACACAAAATGTGTTGTTAGTGTTGTGTGTGTTACTGTTCTGTGTTAGTGTTCTACTTTAACCCTAACCCAATCTAATCCTAAACCATCTAAATCCCAATCAAATGACAGATCTAATCCTAACTTCAATCCAACTCATAAACCTGACTCCAATCTGACTATACCTTTGATTTAACCCTTAAACTTAATCTAACCCCTAAACCTAACTCCAGTTTAATCCTTAGTCCAATCAAACTACTAGTTATCTTATTCTAACTCCTAACCCTAACTTCAATAAAACCAATAACCCTTAATCCAACCCTAACCCTAAACCCAATCTAACCCTGTCCCGAATCTAACCCTAACCCCAATCTAACCCTATCCTGAATCTCACCCTAACCCCAATCTAACCTAGCTCCAACCTAACTCCAACCTAACCCCTAACCTAACCCTAACCCCAACCTAACCCTAACACCAATTTAACCCTAACCACAGTCTAACCCTAACCCCAGTCTAACCCTGAATCCAAGATAACCCTAACTCCAAAATAACCCTTACCCCAATCTAACCCTGACTCCAATCTAACCCTAACCCCTAACGTCAAGAAAACCCTAACCACAAACTAACCTTGATCCTAATCTAACCCTTATACCAAGTTTACTCTAACTATAAGATAACCCTAACCCTAATCTAACCTTTACCACCTCTGATCGAACCCTAAACCTTTCCCCAAATCTAACCCCAATCTTATTTCTAACCGTAAATCCGTGGGATTACAAACCCTAACCCTAACTCCAAAATAACTTTAACCACAATCTAACCCCCAACCCAAATCCCAGTCCAACCCTAACTCTACTATGAATTTAAACCTAACCTAATATAATCCCAATCTACCCCTTAACTGTAACCCTAATCTAACCTGACTCTGTTCTTGTGTCAGTGTTTTAGCGAGTGTTTAGTCAGATGAACACTGATTCCTTTCATTCCTCACTGAATCTCAGGCTGGAAATTAAACCACTGTGAACAACTCAAACGACCCAAACATCCTGCTGGAATAAAAACCACACCACCATGTCAGGGGCATTTACAACAAAGACACATCAAGGAGAAAAGAATTTGACCCACATTTAGAATTCAAGGGATGCACTCCCATGTTCTGGAGGTCTAAGATAAAGTTGATTTCCCCCTGTGGTGTTTTTCGGGATATAAGTGTGTATTAATATGTTGGTGATCAGGTTCACACACACCTTCCGCTCAGGCCAATTGTACTTTTCAAATACGTCGTCATACATTTCAGTGGCTCCATCCGTCACCAGCATGATAGCCCGACTGCACACACTCCCACGGCCTGCTTCGTTAAACTACAAACACACACACACACACACAGGGATGTGCAATCACTTTAACCATTTGTATACTTTATTTACTGTCTTTTTCTGTTCTAAGTCAAAGCAGCTAAACCTCTAAGCACACATTATGTGTGTGTGTGTGTGTGTGTGTTTGTGTGTGCAGTACACAGTGTAATCTAAGCCTCAGGCTGCAGCGCTTTAAAGATAAAGTCATTGATAATCTTGGTGCGTCCGCGTCCTCGTCGTGAATGAACATTAATCTGATGGATTAGGATCCATGGCAGTAATTAACAAGCTTATTGACCCATGACAGGGAGAAGGTGGCAGCTGAGAGCTGACATCACACACCAGCGAAGGCTATGTAGTCTCTCACACACACTCACAGGTCACATCGACACTTTGCCTCTCCATATGGTAATGTGGTACTGTCAGTCAGAGAAGAGAAAAAAAGAGAAAAGAAGAGAAGAGAGAGAAAGGGGAGGAAAAGGGAAAAGAAGAGAAGAGAAGAGGGAACAAGAAGAGAGAGAAGAGAAGAGAAGAGAGAGAAAGGGGAGGAAAAGGGAAAAGAAGAGAAGAGAAGAGGAAGACAGGGGAGGCGAGAAGTTTTTACGATTTTTTCTGTTTTTCTGCACGTCGTTCCCTTCATCTCTCTCCACTTGTCTGAGAAAGAGAGATAATGCGAGTCAGTGGACTGCTTTTGACCACTATCTCCTCTTCATTGTGTTCTCTCCAGTCTGCCTGTTAATCAGTGGTGATAATTACGGCTATTAATCAATGTCCCAGAAAAGTGGAGGAGGAACAACAGGATCACACACACACACACACACACACATATAGTGGTGGTGGTACTGAGTATCAGACAGGTCCTAAATCACCTCATTGAGAACAGTGAAAGCTTCACTTAGAGCGTCGCCCAGCAGCCCCATGCCTTTTGCAAACAGCCGGTTCAGGTGAGCTCGGAAATGCTGTGAGGACAAAAGAACAACATCCACCAACAGTGATGAAAACATGAAGAGGTGAGTGGATGAACTGATGAATAGTTAATGAATGAATAAGTGAATCAATCAACAACTAATTAAGCGAGTGAATGAATAAACAAGAGTTAGCGAGTACATTGAGTCATTGAATGAATTAATAAATGAATGAAAGTGTGAATAAGTGAGTGGGTGAGTGAATGAATGATTGTGTGAATTAGTAAGTGAATGAATGAATTTCAGAGACTCACGTCTTTATTGGTTTTGTCAGCCTGCACCAAAGTTCCATTCAGACACGGTTCCACGTAATGAATCTCCTGATTGTACTGAGAATCATACAGAGAGCAGAGAGTCAGCAGAATTTTCACTCACTCATTCACGCATTCATTTACTCACTCACACACACACATTTACTCACTCCATCACTTACTTACTTCCCAAATCACACACTTATTCATTCATTCATGCCCTTATTTTTTCACTCACTCAGTAACTCACTCACTTATGCATTCACTCACTTAGTCACTCACTCATTCACTTACTCACTTATTCACTCACTCACTTATGCATTCACTCACTCATTTACTCACTCACTCACTTATTCACTCACTCACTTATTCATTCTGTCACTCACTCAGTCATTCACTCATTCACTCACTCACTTATTCACTCACTCACTTAACCATTACTTTTTTTCAATCATTTCTTACTTACACACTCACTCACTTCCCAAATCACACACTTACTCACACATTCATTCACTTACATGCACTTAATCACTCCTTCTTTTATTCACTCTCTAATTTATTTACTCAATTCACTTACTCACTGTCAATCCTTCACTGTCTCACTCACTCACTGTCTCTCTCACTGAACAGTGTACTCTGCTGTGTGTGTTACGCACGGCGATGATGTTGAAGAAGTCGTCGTCCCCCAGCGTGTCCAGGATGGTGGAGACGGTCTGCCGTGCGATGGTGAGCCGGAGTCCCTTCATACTTCCGCTCACATCCACCAGAATCACCACGTCCTTCGGAGACGTAGCCGCCTGGATGTACCTGAGGAGGAAAAAACAGACGAAAGTAGAACCACTACTGGCACAGCTGCTGTTTCAGAAAGATATATAATAATCAGATTCCAGGAAAAGAGGAGAGATTTGAGGATTGTACCATTTCCTGTTGCGGCAGTCGAAAGAGATGACTCCGTGTTCATCCGGATACCATTTTACACCTGCAGGAAGGGGAAATCACAGCAGGCTCGTTCAGCGCAGTCATAATGCGGATGAGTTTTTACTCACAAAGATCAGCTAAAGGACTGGTTAGAAATCCCAGCGGTGGCTGTTTGGAGGTTCTCCTGGGATTTCAAAGCATTTTGTTTCCTCCGGCGTGTTCGAGTTTTCATACAGGAGGTCATTCTTTTATAGGCTGAATTTAAGTCAAGGTTGTGTTTCTCAAGACAAATAGGCGTCCCTTTACCTTTGCGATGTCATACAAATGCAGTTATGAATGAATGAATATATATTAGACATTATTTTTATTCAATATTTGACACAATTTTTTATTACAGTCTGTAATGCTGTGGATCTATAACAGATAAAGTTTTCTGTCGATTTGTTTAAAAAAAGTTTAAAAAGTTATATGTAATTTCTAGTTGGAATAATAAATTTGTAGATTTTGAGTTCTTAGCAGACACAATAAAATATTGATTTTATAAAATCCATAAATTATTTTCCGCTTTTGGCAATTATTTATAAAATATTATTAACAAACTTGATTCATTATAGTAAATAATTAAATAAAGTCACTATTAAACACCCCACCGACACACACACACACACACACCCACACGACTTACCTGGATACTGTCTGAAAAAACCCTTAGCACTCCCGAAATACTGCCAAATTAGTGAGGGGTCCTTTTCAAAATTATCCACAAACACTTTATTCAGTGCCTCCGACCAGTACACACCACCGTTTACTATATCAGGATCTGAGAAAAAACAGAGGTAATACGTTAAAATGACTCCAAACCTGATTTAAACATTTTCTGGGGTTTTTTCACAGGTCTACGCCACAGAAATTATGTTGCTTTTGACTTCCTTATTTTTGTATTATAGTTTGTTTGCATGGCGTCATAGAGAACAAGTATTATTGCTAAAATAAAGTTTAAAAAACTCCTGACCTTTGACCTTGATTTCACTTCCTCTATTTACTAGAGATCCTAAATCACCTTGTTCATTTTTTTCTCCCTAATGAAGTCAAGTAGAACAATAAAAGACCATTTCTAGACACACAAAGGAACTAAAGGAATGGAGAACAGTGGGGAGTGACCACACACACACACACACACACAGAGTCTCTCTCCAGGCAATTATTGACCTGTAGTAGGGAGCTGAGGATAAGCTAATCTTCTCCAGATCAGTGGAGCTTCACATCACACACACACACACACACACACACACACACACACACACACACACAAACATACACACAGAGATTATTTCTCATCATACATCAAGCTTTTATGTCTACATATATAAAATGTCTGCCTTAGTAAACAATGTGTGTAGAAAATGTAACCTTTTCACTAGTTCAATTCAATTTAATTTTTGCGCCTTTAACAATCGATATTGTCTTAAAGCAGAATGCAGTAACAGTGACATGGGTAAGTGAATTCATGATGTCACTTCCTGTTTGGCACGTGTGTAAGACAATAAAGTTATTAGTGATCTAAGAAATATAAAAGCCCTGAAGTCCATTTAATGTGTAGTGACTGCTGCTGTCTGTGGGTGTGGCCTGTGAATGTGTTGGTGTGGTCTATATATGGGGGTGTGGCCTGTGTGTGGGGGTGTGGTCCATGTCTGGGGGTGTGGCCTGTGGGATTTTTTGGTGTTAGTGAGAAACATAAGTACCCAATATACTATTTTATTTATAGCATTTTTTTCTACTGGAAGCTGCAGTAAAGTGATTTTCTTTGATTTGTGTGTCAGAAAGGTAAAAGTGTGAGAAGAAACATCAGAGCACGCACACACACACACACACGCACACACACACACACACACACGTGACATGGGGTTTGGTACAAGCAACTTTCAAGACCATCGATTTATCTTTTCAAAGCATCAGACATCATTTGAACTTGAGTAAGTGTACCGTGTGTGTGTGTGTGTTTGTGTGTGTGTTTCCCTTTCTAGAAATGGTGATTGTAGGTCGATGTGAGGTGAGAAGGCTACGCTGGAGTGGTGTGTGGTGACCTGCTTACCTTTGTTGTACATGTTGGTGGGGACCTGCACTACACTCAGACTCAGGTTGACTGACAGGTTGTTAAAGTGATCATTGGGCTCCAGGATAAACTCTCCCCCCAGCTCCACACTCTTCCCATCCTCATCCACTTCATTTATCAGGACTGCGTTAAAGTACTCGTACTGCACACACACACACACACACACACACAATAGAAACGCTACAACATCAATTACAAGACGGCAGCAATATCACCACAAACTGCTTTCTTTACACACGTTCTAATATTTTATTATCATTATAACTACAGCGTTCCTAAAACACATCCGGTTTCATTTATTTTAATGTCTAATCATCAGCTTCTTTCTTTCCTTCTGTAAAAGTCTGGATTATTAAACAATGTTATGCTGAAAGTCAGCAGTAATAAAAATCTGCAGGCTGGAGGACTGATTGAAACGGCAGATCCGTCTGGTGCACACGGTGTCATGTGTGGTTCGGTTTTAGATGCAAAGGAGAGAAGAGGAGATCAGAAGAGAGAGGAAAAGAGAGAAGAGAAGAGAAGAGAAGAGAAGAGAAGAGAAGAGAAGAGAAGAGAATGAGAAAGAGAGAGAAAGAAAAGAAGAGAGAAGAAAAAAAAGGGCAAGACAAGAGGAGGAGAGGAGTGAAATGAGGGACAATAGAGGAGTGGAGTGAGGGACATTAGAGGAGGAATAAAGGGGTGTCGTTGTCCCCTGAAGTCCAGCAGTGACAGCTCATCTCATGGCTCGACGCTCCTGTAACACACTTTGGGAGCGGAGAGGGGAAATGTGCACACACAGCAGATCACATACACACACACACACACACACTCCAACCGCTGCTACTGAGAGTGTGATCAAAGTTCTCTCTCTCTCTCTCTATACACATACACAATGTCATCATGTCTGCATCTCAGTTACTCAGTGTCAATGAGCTTGTCTCAGTCAGTAGTCTCTCTCTCTTACACACACACACATACACACACACACACACTTACTCACCCACACCTGTCTGTTTAAATCTAATGAACCTTTTTTTTCTTGAATGTTCCCTTTTTAACTAAACAATAAATTATTTCTTGAAATATTTCTTCCACTTACAGTTTAATGCTTCTGTAAGACACGTTACGGTTTAAATTAACTGAGATTTTACTGTTTCTGTGTTTTATATTAATTTATTAATTGGTAAATAATTATTAAAATAATTTCTAGTGAACGCGCTGTTTATCCGCCTCGCCAATTGCGTCATAAACTCTATTACACCTACGCAGCATAGAAGCCAACAGAAACTCTTCATTTTTCCGTCTGTTTTATGGTTTTTATCGCGTTTCTTTCCTTCTGTCGTTTTTGTTTTTCTTTAACGAGTTCATTATTCCAGTGACGCCGCCATCACTTTTCTCTTAAAACGCAATTTGCTCCGGTGATTTTTTTCCATTCAGGGTTCGGACACGACACGTCATTAATCTTCCAGATGAGTGTGAAGCAGTGAAGCTGCAGAGTTCGCACCCGGAGCCGGAGTCACTGCTGCAGGACACACTCACTCCCGCCGGAGGTGCGCGTGCACGACGCTCGATCACGATTAATGCGAAAAAATTCTGCGTGCACGTTTCTGCACATAATAAAACACGTCACCGGAATTAGTGAAATAATCACGATTTTTTTTAAATAAACGAAAAAAATTAAGCGTTAACAAATACGTGTTTATATATTTACATATCTAATATATAAGATTATTTTTAGTTAGTACACAAAATGTTGAAGATGTTTCATATCTAAAACTTCAAAAGGCTTAAGATGATTTATACTCATTCTGGGAATTGAACCCACAATCATCTGATCAACACCCTCATCAGTGAGCTACCACTTCCCCAGTGTCCGGGATTGAAAGGTTATTTGGTGCTTTTAATCATGTTCGTGTTCTAGAGTCTGATGAAGCAGCTCGTATGTATACCTGGAGGTCAGGGTTCTCCTCGTGCTGTAAGTGTGCCTCCTCCGCCGCCTCCACCAGCCTCTGCAGGGGAAGAAATACACGTGTAAGTCTGTACTACAGCAGTTTCCAGAGATGGGGTCAGGTTTAAAATGTTCAACTACCAGATTGTGTTTTGTTTGTGTTAAATTTATGTACTAATTAGACTCACGCGCGTGCGAACCGACAAGACCGTGTGATCAAATCAAACAAACAATTATTAACCCTATTTACAGGGTAATTGAGGTCTCTCCTCTATTAATGGGTCACCTTGTGTGTGTGTGTGTGTGTGTGATTGCCGGAGGACAGAAATTAAAATGTCGCAGTGGAGGTCGGCTGAAATTGGTGCAACGTAAACACAATTGAAGACACTGGAGACCTGAAGCTGGATATTTTTCACACTGTCAGTTTACATTTCACCTTTAAAGCGTTTTCAGTTTATTAAGACTGACATATTAAAGATACACTAGTTAATCGTTTTATTTTATTTTAATGAAATAGTTTTTTCCCTTCCTCGCTGCTCTGCATTCTTTTGGTAATTATAATAAAAAATTATATTAACCTGTAAATGTAAAATCCTCTAAATCACTGAAATATTTTTCCAGCATGGACGTTTGACCCTAATAAACCTAGAGAAAATAGCAGTCATAAAAATCATTCATTTTTATTTACAGAAATAAATAAATTGATGCTGATTAATAATCTCAAAAAATATCATTAGCTGTCGAAGACTTTTTTGCTCTCTCTCTCTCTTTTTTTTTTTTTACAATTCATACTAGTTTTTATTCCGACTAATTAAACAAAAGGTATATTTGGTACTAAAAATGTATTTTTAAACACATTTATATTTACATGTATACACACTGTATATTTACACTGTACTCCTCTTCTTCCTCTTCTTCCTCTTCTTCCTCTTCTTCTTCTTTTTATTTGCACAGACTGATTTTTTCTGTTTCTATTAGTCGCATTACAGCTCAGTCTCTGTATCAGTAGTTGTTCAATCAAGACAGCAGATTCGACAGTCGTAAATTAACATCTACCGTTTAAATACTGGGGCGCGCAGGCACGCACGCACACACACACACACACACACACACACACACACACTGCGACGCACTGCGGCTCCGCGATAACGGGATTTCTATAGCGCATAAATAACACACACCACATCACACCCCATGATTAATACACATCCGCTTAAAAAGACTGCAGCTTCATCCGCCGAATAAAAAGAAATAAAAGAACGAATTAGAGACTTAATCAATAATCCAGACATTAACGGGACTCTATTTGTCTCAGTCTTCTAGTTTCAAAGGAAATAGATAGAAAAAATGCGTTATAATAGTTTACACCCTGATTGCCCCGGGTCTCATTTTACTTAAACTTTCCTTAGATAATAATAATAATAATAATAATAATAATAATAATAATAATATACTGTCCGTGAGAACAATAATTATTTTGTTGTTTAAATTAAAGTAAGAGTTTATATTTGGAAAGGATCCAGTTGTATCCCAGATGTGAGGAATGAAATGCTGACTATTGTCGTAAAATAAAAAGCTTCATATTCTTAATGTGTTTTGATGTTTATGCCACACATAATGAATGTTTATAAGCAATTATTAGCACCTGTTATTTAATTTTATTTTAAATCCTCAGGTATGACGCCGAACCCTTTCTGGGGCCCCTGGACAGGAGGTTGCCAGGGAATCAGTTCCACTAGCTTACCTCCTTCTATGCTAGCAGCTTAGCTAATATAATTAGGGGTGATGCTAATGCGTGCTGGGTTAAAAGTACCGAAGTTTATTTGAGTAAAAACATTAGTGTTAACTGTGGACTCAATGCATCAGGTGCAAACCTACAAACTGTTCTGACTCTGAATTATTCCTGAACACAGAAATATAGTCTGGTGACACAGCCTCACTCCGATGACATGCATTGCCTATTTTATCAAAATGTGCAGATTTAAACTCACTCAATAACTCTGTTTACTCTAGAATCCATGGGAATGTTCTCAGATCCTGCTCAGTCCAGAACTGGTGTTGCATCTAAAAGTCAGTCTCACATAACAACTTCAACTCATAACTTTAGCGAGTCTCCTGATTCACACTCACTAATGAATCCTCAGAATGTTCTACAAAAACACACACATCCAAAGCCATGGACCCACCCGTGCAGCTTGTGCTTTGCTGCGGAACATTTCGGCCATTTTCTCTGAGATGCTCTGCACCAGCTTGGCTCCGTCAGCCTCCTCCATCCGCACCGTGCGCTCGTACTCCTTACATTTCTGAAAAGAAACAAGCGAAGACAAGCTTATCGGACAAACGATAACACTCCACTACCATTTTATTTCATGCTTTAATAATTTCTTTAGCAACAGAAATCATTGTAGAGAGATAGGAATGGAGAAACACAGGCAGTCCTGACAGTTTATCTACAGTTTATCTATGGTGTGTGTGTGTGTGTGTGTGTGTGTGTGTGTGTTTCCTGTCATGAGCTGAACAACCGGATTTGACATTTTAGAAGAAATCCTAAAACTTTGGGACATAAATAAAGATGATAAGAGACACCATGCATGGGTATAAAACTGTACAATTTAAACACTGAATGGCGCACGGTATGTTAAATAGACATTTAGAATTGCAGCCATTGTTGTGTTCCTGTGGTATGCCAGCAGTCGAGGTGGGTGGAAAGCTTATGTCACAGATTCAGGGTTTTGATTTCGGAGTGTTCTTCATATGTTCTTATGAATTCATGCTGGACAAACAACCATAAACACAAAAACCTGAACTTTTTCCAAGACACAGTAATTACATCCCATCATTACCCCATCATCACCATCAACAGGATGTCTAATCTGATTGGTAACAATAACAGAAAACATTTACTGAAATGTCCACTCTCTGCTTTCACTGTCACTGCTGTTATTTCTTCGCCCACTCGTCTGCTTAAGAAAAAAAAGAATTTAGATTTCTTCTCTGTGATCTTATTGGCTGACCAGCTCTGGCTTCTCTAACTGGTTAAAAAGCTGCTGCAATCGGTGCAGTTGGCTGAAGATCAGACTGACGAGGGGCGGGTCAACGTCTGGTTTGGAGCCAGAGCCACATGTGAACGGAGAGTAATTGAAATGGAGTCAGAACACAGGAGAAAGATAATAATGCGTCAAGCCTGGGTGGCTCAGGATAATGAGCTACATTTCAGACAATGCTGAGCCTGCAGAACACACACACACACACACACACACACACACACGACATGTTTTCGATACAGTGCATTGGTACTGAACACAGAAATGCTAATTTTTACATTAGGAATATTATTCAAAATATAATCAAGCGTGCTCCCACACGTAAATGCCCCCATGTGATATGCCAAGCATCTGTTCTGTCTTTTTATGGGCAACAAAGCAACAAATCCTATACAAATCCCGCCGCATGTTCCTGCACTGGGCGCTGGAGTCCACACAGCCTCAAACACACAACAAACATCCCATTACAGTGAGAGGGAGTCGAGGGGAGACTTACTGAGGTGGAACACTTCATTTCACGCCTGTCCTCCCCTCCCCTCCCTTCCCCACATCCCGTCTCTCTTTCAGCCTCTCTCTCTCTCTTTCTCTCTCTCTCCACCCTGCTGTAATTCACAGACGTTCATCAGTAGCCATGATGGTGCTGCTGGCTTGGGTAATGAGAAGAAGAGTCACCCCGTTTTTCAGGAGCTGTCAGATGCATCTGCCTCGTTCACAACAACATATTGGAAGTCTTATTGTCCTCCATATAAAAACCGTTGTAACTGATATCACTATTCAACTTCGGTTGTACGTTTTCAATAATTAACCACAAAACTGCTAACTTCTAAAAGTATCTCTCAGCTGCTACACGTTAAAAAGAGAATTTGGCAGCATTTGGCAGACATCCTTACCCAGAGCAACTTACATTTATCTACTTTATACAACTGAGCAAATGGGTGTTAAGGGCCTTGCTCAGGGGCCCAGCAGTGAGCTACCACATGAGGTTAGTCCTAAATACTGATAAAGGGCTCTAAACTAGAGCACTAAGAACTTCATGAGGTTCTGCTAATAAAATACAACAAAACACACTTGTGTGTAAACTGCTCTGTGGCAGTTGCCCTGAGAAGACAGTTCTGCGTGGAACCATTCAGTAACACTGAGGAGACTCAAAAGACTTTTTTATTAAATCAACACAAACATGTCCGCAAGAGACCGCTATTTCTACAAAGAACCACGATAAATATTAAAAATCTTACAAATAGAAAATCCTCGGGAGATTTTTTTAAAATAGGAATAAATCAATAAAAATAATAAATAAATTAAAATGGCAGGTCTCTTTTTGTGTAAAAACATTTTGCTCCAGAAAAAACTGGAGTGTAAGAATCACGCAAGACACCCCAGATTTTCTCTGAACTCAACACATGTGATGTTATACTGTATAAATAGGCAGCTATTGCCTTCAGCGGGCCGCCAGGCAGGACCAGTAATATTAAAGTGTTAATGCTAATGTTATAATGATCCCGAGAAATGTACCGATTTTGCTGAGTGACAAGCATCCAGGGGTTCCAGTCACACACAGCTCCCGTTATTCAATTTATCCCCTCCTGGATGATTCCGGCCAGAGAGAATTAGGGATGAGACGAGAAAAAGCTCTGTGTGTAATGAGCCGTAACCAGAACACACACACTCTCTCTCTCTCTCTCTCTCTCTCTTACACACACAAACACACACACACACACACACACAGTAACAGCTGAGCCTCTGAGACACACACCTTAGTCTTTCCCAACTGAACCATCTGTGTGCAGCTGAGAAGCTACAGAACACAACATACTTCACCCCGAAGCTACTGCGCAGTGTGTGCTGGGTTAGAGTGCTTACAGGATGTTACACCCGGATGGAGACAGAGAGAGAGAGAGAGAGAGAGAGAGAGAGAGAGAGAGAGAGAAAGAGAGCGAAAGAAGGAAAGGACAAAGGAGAAGGCATGAAATATAAAGGAGCAATAAATACAGTAATGAAAAAAATGAATGAATGAAAGATCAAGTCTACAAATTATTACAGGAAGAAGAATGAAATATGCAATTAACATCTTAGACAAGTGACTGAAAGGTTTTGAGTTCAAATCTTGTTACTGTTAAATTGTTACTTAAGGAAATCCCTTAGCATCAGCTCGGTTCTTCTCTGGGTTTCTTTAACCTTCACACTTATCTGTCTGGAGGAACCTCGAAAGATCCTATGAGTGTTTCTGGGTTTCTTTTATATAAAATATAAAAACCGGGATTGTTCAGCAAACTCCATGTATGAAAGTGTTCAGTGTGACATACTGCTGGCCATACTGACAGAGTGAAACACTGGTGGAGCGAGAGTACCTTCTGCAGTAACTGGGATCCCGAGTATTTAGTGGCGATGGATTTGATTTCACCACCGAAAGCTGAAGCCCACAGTTTAACCCTGAACACAACAGACAAGAAAACGCAGATCATCAGTCCACAAAAACACACACAAAAAACCCTAAATCTAATGAACCTTCATAAACTTTTAGGACTCCCAGTTTGACTCACAGGTCCTGCTATGAAACATGTGACCTGGGTGACTATTCTGATTTATTTTAATTGCTTATGTTTATGAGAATATTTAAAAAAACCCTTTTTAATTCATGTAAAAACTATTGATACAGAACACACACCATCACAGAGTTTCGTTTAATGGCCATAATTCTACCTTTTTGGTAAAAAAATAAAAATAATCAATAATAATAATAATAATAATAATAATAATAATAATAATAATAATAATAATATATTATTAATAATAATAAATATTTTTATGAAAAAGATTTTTCTTGTTGATCAACAATTTCACACTACACAAAAATTGTATATTAATAATATATATATATATCTATATATATATATATAAATGCAGCCATAAAATATAGGTAATATAGGTAAATGTATATATATATATATATATATATATATATATATATATATATATATATGTATATATTTAAATAGGTGTAATATATAAATTGCTTGTGAGGCGCGCGCGCTTCAGAATTTGACGGTTATGTTTAAACAGTAACAGCGGCTTCGGATGAAAACTGTTGGCGTTTTTTTTTTAATAACATAATATAACGTAAAAGTCGCGTTTTAAATACACTAAATGAAAAATACGCAATAAAATCCGCTTTTTACGCGTTAATTAATGATTAATAGCAGAAACTGTGTAGTTAAATACGGGGGTTTTTTGGTGGTTTTGTTTGGCGTGCTAATCTGGTTAGCATTCCGCGTTTCCTTTTTAAGCAGCAATAGAAGTGACTGGACTAATAATCGAATAACTGACTAAACTGTTCGAATGTGCAGGCAGAGCAGGTGAAGAAACTTTCTCTTTACAGTAGGAATAAAAACAGCATATAGTTCATTTTATTCTTATTTTATTTTATTTTATTTTATTTACGTCATGACTGCCGTCGTTACCAGAGGAAACCAGGAGACCTGACTAAAGGTATGAATTTGCTCTTTATTTAATACATGTAGTGAAAATAATTTTCTCTGTAAAAGTGAAGCGTCGAATTGAAATGTTCTTTAAATGAATGTTTGTTTTGTTGAGTTGTAAGCAGAAGGTTGTGTGTTGGGTGGTGTGTGTGGGGGTGGTGTGTGTTGTGCGGTATGTGGTGTGTGGGGATGTGTTCAGAATGCGGCGGTTTAAAACACGGCCAGTTTTTTTCCGCATTAAATGTAATTGTAACTCAACTCTTTATTTTTAACTGATCCTAAAATTCGATCCATCCAAATCGTTTTTAGAACGAATAAAAAACCTGTTTACAAGAAATATATATGAAGGTGTGATACCGCAAACTCATCTTACAAACTCATCTTAATTTAGTGTGTAAACGTGGACACTGCGGAAGCGTGGAGTTATCATCATCATCATCATCATCAATAGTATCATCATCATCATCATCATCATCAACATCATCATCAGTATTATCATCATCAACACATCATCAGCATCATCTCAATCATCATCATCATCATCATCATCATCAATAGTATCATCATCATCATCATCATCATCAACATCATCATCAGTATTATCATCATCAACATCATCATCATCACTCAACATCATCAATATTATCATCATCATCATGAATCATTATCATCACATCATCATCATCATCATCATCATCATCATCAGTATTATCATCATCATCATCAACATCATCATCATATTATCATCATCAACATCATCATCAATATTATCATCATCATCATCATCATCATTATTATCATCATCATCATCATCAGTATTATCATCATTATCATCATCATCATCATCATCATCATTATCATCATCACATCATCATCAATATTATCATCATCATCATCATCATCATCATCAGATCTCATAATCATCATCATCATCATATCATATCATCATCATATCATCAATATATCATCATCATCATCAATCATTGATCATCAACAGTATCATCATCATCACATATCATCATCATCATCACAATTATTATAACATCAAGGCATCATTATTATCAACATTATCAGCAGCATCATCATATTAATATTATTAACAACAATAACCACAACACTATTATTAATAATAATAATAATAATAATAACCACGATAATAATACCACTACTACTACTACTACTACTACTACTACTACTACTACTACTAATAATAAAATAATAATACTAATAATACTAATAATAATAAAGCTATTTGAAGTTTTTAGTTAAAAACGATAGCGCAGTTTATTAAAGCATTTAAATCCACAGCTTCATTCTAATAAATAAAATATTCGCATTTGTCCAGAAACATTTAAAGAAAGAACATTTTATTGCGTTTTTATTCTGGATAAAACAGTAAATAATCAATCTTTTTCTTTTCCTTATTTTAAACAAATCATAAAGTAGTCGGTACGTGTTTTTCGTTCAATTAGTGTGATTTAAATAGTGTGAAATAAAAAACCCTTTATTTACATTATCGTTCTACGGATGTGTGTGAAAATACACACTGTGCGGTTTGCAGTGTTAAACACGCGCTTATATAACACAGACTGTGTGTGTGTGTGTGTGTATATGTGTGTGTATTAACAGTTCATGCGGTTTTAGAGAATTTCCTCTTTTCGCCACACTTTAGGCTACTGAACTTTATTTTATTAGCATATAAAACCCGTTACTAATACTAAGCTCTTAAATCGATTTCTCCGCATTTATTAAGCGCACATTCAGAAAGAAAAGCGGTCTAAAATCCCGATCACCGCAACGCACCGCCCGCACCGCGCTTTTTCTCTCCGCCGGTTCTCAGGCACGGCGACACGGTGGGCGGATTTGGATGTCTCCAGCGCGAGCGCTGATTATTTTCAGGTGACGGTGCAGCCTACGTGATCATTTCGCGCCGTAATGCTCCAAATTAGTTTGTACTCACACTCCAAGCGGGATGCCGTGCTGTGACCCGCGCGCCGCCGCTGCCGCCGAGCACAGCGCGAGCCAGAACAGCACCGGACGCACGCGCAAATCCATTCCGTATTGCAGCCGCCGCATTTTTGCACCGCTTTTCTAGTTCTGGCGCTCTCTGTCTCTCTCTCTCTCCTCAACCCCTCCTCTTCTCTTTCTCTCTGTCTCTCTCTCCCCGTTTCCCAGCTGTCCTACACCGACTCACTGTCACACAGGTCAGCAGCTGTTCTCCAGCGGTAAAACTGAACTGAAGCGAGCTGTTCATTGACCGAGGAAGAACGGAGGTGAGAAAAACCTCAACTGAAGCGTTCAGCATCCGGATGTGTTTCTATAACTCTCTTCTTAAACCCCCCCCCCCCCCCACCCCCTAACCCCCCTCCTCGCACCCCCCTCCTCTCTCTCTCTCTCTCTCTCTCTCTCCTCTCTCTCTCTAACTCTGATGCTCTCTCTTCTCTCTCTCTCTCTCTCTCTCTCTCTCTCTCTCTCTCTCTCTCTCTCTCTCTCTGAACAAACTCTCATTCCTAAACATCCTTGAAACTGCTGTGGGACATTGGTACCCTAACCTGTATTTGGATTTACTAATGTCCATATGAAATGAGTCATTGTAAAATATTAGTTATTTTTAAAGCAGGTTTTAAAACTTCTAAACATAAAGTTTAAACGACAAGAACCCCCCCCCCCCTACACACACCTGTCTAAATGTATTATAATGATTGTTCCCCTAACTTAATGGGACCTGGTGTGTCTCTCTAGTATCAGCTCTTAACAGTCAGTCGGTGATTAACATGACGTAAAGCTGCAGATTCGTTTAGAGAAAATAAAGAATAAAGAAAAGCTGGCGAAGAGAACATAAGTTACATCAAGAACACTAACTTGTTTTCATGTCATTCAATTTTGTACTAATAATATAATAAGAAATATATATAATAAAACAGCAAATGTTAATAAATTGTTGTGTTATAAATAAAGAATTTCATGGCATGCATTTATAGGAATGTAATAATTCTGGGTTGTATCTGTAACAATGCCAAAATCTCTCTCTCTCTCTCTCTCTCTCTCTCTCTCTCTCTCTCTCTGTCTCTCCCTGTCTCTCTCTCTTTCTGTCCCTTTATCTTCCTTTCTCTCTTTCTCGCTCTCTCTTTCTCTTTCTCTCTCTTTTTCTCTTTTTTTATCATCATCATCTTTTTGTAAACTACGAAAATCTTAATTACTCGAGAAAGAAGGTTGAGTGATGTAGGACTGGATGGGGACTTCATATTGATTTATTTAACCTCATTTCACACCACATCAGCACAGGAGATAGACACTGAGATGATGTGTAGTTAATTAGGAGTGTAAGTGTCGGAGATAATGATCATCAACCAGTTAATTATTAACAAGAGACTCAGTATGTGATCCTGACTATGTTCAGATGTATAATCCCACACGAATTACACACGAATTACTGTTGTAGTTATTTTTAATAATGATTCCAATTCCTTTTATGGAAAACTCTTTAAATTGCCACTGTGTATAAAATGTGCTATATAAATAAACTTGTCTTTTAGAAAATTGATTTGTAACATCTGTTCTTCTACAGTGAATCCAGTGATTACAGTCGCCCCTCTATATAAGCAGATGCTTCAGTCACTGACATACGCCCTGGTCCACGTTTCTGCAGGCGATCCAGATCCTCGAGTTTACCATCTGCTGCTACCAAAACTGTGTGCTACTGAAACTGTAAGTAAAAGCTGACTGGACACAGTTGATAACTTTTGGATTTTCATGTCCATTAATAGCACTAATACACTCTCACTTACACACTCACTTATAGTTTCAGAAATCCAGTAACAAACGACAAACAAAACATCTAAATACATCTTGGCAGAAAGTGTCTTATTTTCCGACAAAGGGTCTTGTTTTTATGCAGGTAAAAAGACACAGGCTCTGTCTGCGGACGTATCACTCAGACTCCATTACACAAATGTCAGCTTAGTGGTGGCAGTGGCAAACAGGTAAGACGCACACAAACACACACACACACACACACACACACACACACACACACACTTTGCTGCAGACATTTCTTTAATCAGTATCAGCAGCCTTTAAAATTAATTCTTATTGACAGAAGCATGTGTGAAATGCTAAAAGATTTATTTAAGAGTAATTAGACTGTTTAGATGTAGATTAATTTATCAGTTTCAGGTTCTCACTGTTCTTGATTAACAAAGTTATTTTGTTCTTGTTCAGTCGTATAATGTATGTTTTATACATGATCAAATAGTAACAGTAATAGTAATGGGTGTCTATATTTATACTAGTTATCTGCTGTACACTGACTACTGCTGCCTGTAATAACAAGAATATGTTTAAGAGCTGAATCAGATAAAGGTAATTACTCCTTTTTTACTATTATTGAGGAAATGTACAGTGGTGCCATCTGGTGTTTGAAAAACGCATGACACCTTGGAAATAGTGGGATAACGCACCGTACATTTACAGCATTCAGCAAATGTCCTTATTCAAAGCGACTTTTATGTATACAGAGTTATTGGGGTTTAAGGGCCTTTCTCAGGGGGCCAGTGGTGGTAATGTAGTGGTGCTGGGAATCAAACCCACAATTTTCTGGTTAGCAGACCAACTAACCCTCTAACCACTGAGCTACTATCTCCCACTGTCAAATCAGCCATGATATGATAAGAAAACTGCTTTAAGCCACTTGGACAATTACAGGACTGAACAGGATAAAGTGTGTTATAGGAACTAATCCAGGCCGGTGTGATTATTTTTCTGTAACCCTGTGAATGGATTGAATAATAAATAGTGCATCAGTTTTTTTAGCATTTATAGACTGTTGTTTAATAACAAGCCCTAAATCAAATGATACTTGTCACAATGCTAAAATATACAGAAATTCCTCTGTCCAGAGTGCTAAAGACTCGGTCCATATGTCTTCTTATAGAAATCTCCAGTGTATGGATTGTTGTAGCTTATTTTTAGTTTAATGATCCGTGTGTTCATGTGTTTATTATTATTAGCTGTAGATTATGTGGCGTGATTCACGGCACCAATCCCTGTGATTGAGCTGTTTCACAGAAACATTAAAGCGGTTCAGTATAAACCTTCTGTCAGCGCTGCTGTTCGACAAATGAATCAACAGCAGACGATTAATCACAATGCAGAACTTCACAGGGGCAGGCTGGAAAAGACTGTTCTGGTGAAAATGAATGGTCATGTGATTCAGTTCTGGCATTTTATTGTTTATTCAGTAATGCTCATTAGAAAATAAAACCTTAGCATCAATTTTAAGTCAGGACAAAAAAAATGCATTGATACAAAACCTCAAGGGTTTTTTTCATAAATCTGCTACAAACAGATAAATTAATTCTATTTAAAAAAAAATTACAAAGCAAAAATCAGGACTTTCAAGTAGTGAACATGATCACACATCTTTTGAGGATATTTGTACAGAATATACATCATAACCTTAAATTTCCTCTCAGCTTTAATTACGACGATAAGAATAATCATAATACTCATAGTTGGAATTTTCAAGTGACGAATGAAAGGGCTTAAATTAACCAACAGTTCTTTGTAAACCTGTAAGTCACTCCAAGCATTTTTTTCCTTTAAAACCCGTTACCATGTAGAATCACGCTCAGGTGCAACTCTTTC
This sequence comes from Bagarius yarrelli, assembly GCA_005784505.1. NCBI lineage: Eukaryota > Metazoa > Chordata > Actinopteri > Siluriformes > Sisoridae > Bagarius > Bagarius yarrelli. Next base: position 82,745 of record VCAZ01000249.1, read on the forward strand.
TTTATTATTATTATAATTATTACTTCCTTTTCATCTTGTCCAGCTTTTAAAGGTGAGATGAAATGACATGCTGTCTGTATTTCACTAAAACTTACACACATTCACAGGGGAAACAGGTACAAAATTCGCTTAGCGTAATACACAAAACTCTGAGTAAAAAACAAGAGGAACTGAATTCACAGACGTTTGTGCAAAGACCAACAGCCATGTGCTAAGATAGAAATCCCTCAGTGGTGTAGAATGAACCAGATATAGTATCATCTATCTATCTATCTATCTATCTATATATATATATATTCTTCGATTTAATTCAGTTTCTTTACATTTTATTTTCTTCAGGAATCCCTGACATGAGGTAAAAGCAAGTCATTTCTCAAAATCTTTTAAAAATCTTTTTTTAAAAATAATGCATATTCTTCTTTTTTTTTTAATTGCTACAAATACAATGTGCCTAGAATGCGCATTGGTCCTCTCACAAGATATATTCACATAAAGAGCGAAACACCAGGTATGTACATGGATTTTATCCTCACAAAACATTTCAGAGAGCCCTTTTGAGATGTGCACATGCAGTGGTTAAACCCACGGTATTTTTGTCTATTCATGACAGTGTTCGGTTGACTAAAAGCACAGAATCCGCTCAACAAATCAGGAAATCCATCCTAAATCCGGTCACTCCGTTTATTTCGGTGCTTAAACTGTGCTGGAACCCAACACATCCAGGCAGTACCTTCAGAGTTCTCTCATATCCGTCTGGAATTTGATTCAGCTTTTTGGAAGTCCTCCAGGAGAGAAAGCATACAATACGAAAATACTTCAAGTGATAAAATACTTCTGGTGGAAAAAAAAACCCCCGCTGTGGCCCTGATTTACTAAAGGTTGTGGTTGTGGTGGTGTAACAGTGTGCACAAACGTGGTGCAAACACCTGTTTAAAAAAAAAAAGAAAAAAGTAGAATCCGACCGTCTGGTTTGAATATTTTGGGTGGTGTTCATGCAGGTAGAATGATTTTAGCACCAGCAGCCGGAAAGTCACTTCGGCAACACGCAGAGTAGTGCAACCTAACAGTATATTTTACTAAGAAAGGAGGTTCATCATAATTATGGCTTAGTATCTCAAAATAATCCCAGGGTTAAATTGAGCTAAATCGAGTTGAATAAATTACAGCTGCAAGTAATAACATGTTTGTTATGTAGGCTTTAAAGGTGGATGTTTATATTCAAAGTGTTGTTTAGGATTAATGATGCTGCAGCGTCACATGATTTATTTAAAGAGGTAGACAGCAAGATCAAAGTCTTAATCAACACGTATCTGACTTGGAAATGGGATCGTAAAGGGGAGTAATTATTAAAGGGGATTAGAGTAACAGTTGTTCCAGGCAAATTTGTAAGGTATTAAAGAAAACTTCAAGTGCAATTTGTTCCAGATGCTCGCGTTTATAAGCAGGTTATAAGTCGATTAATTCACAGAAAAGATTTATGATTCAAATATTTGTTAAAATAGTTGTTTTGGTTTCATGTAATTTACGTCACATGATGTCAACAGCATTTCCTCTGAATCTGTAAGAAGGTTTTTAATTAGACGCCACGGTAACGCACTTTAACGCCTGTCAATCACCAGCTGGCATATTCACACCAACGAATCCTTTTCTGTTTGATTTGTGAACCACTTTCAACATTTCAAAATCGAACCCATACACAAATAAGCAGTCGTTATCTGAGCTCTTAGTAAATCAGGGCCTTCATCTTCCTCTGTTCATGGAGGTAAAACCAGCAGTCAGACAGACCGCGAGTCTGAGAGATAATTAGAATTGGATATTGCTGTGCCACTGAAGCCCTGCCACGCTGACGGTTCCAGTTTCTTGATCGTGATCGTTACGCCCCTAGCAGGCTCATTTCAGTTCGGAGCGCTAAAGGGAAATGCCGTCGCCGGACGTCCTCTCAGTCTTTAATACACGATTTAAGCAGCAGCATCAATGCATGAAAGCATTTCACATCAAATCTCCTGTGCATGAAATGAATGCAATGAAAACACCGGGAGCGAAACCTCCTCGAAACACAACTACACAAAGAACAGCTCCCCACGAGCCCTAGAGAAGAGTCCAGCAGCGGGGAGTCTTGCACTATAATCCACACTGCATGCTGGGATTTCAGGGAAGGAATGAATAAAGGTTCTGTTTCAGAATGTATAGACACACATACAGAGAAAAAAAATGGAATGTAAATAAATAATAACAAAAAAAATTTGCATATCTTGTGCCAGTGTGAGATGATTTTCCTGTCATATAAAAAGTTTTTTGTCCACACAAACCGATTAAAAATGATTTGAGAAGGATAAAACTCCAGTATCTAATACATTTCTTCTCTCTTTGCAATACAGTAACGTCAATTAGGATCAATATTGCTGATTCCTTTTCCCTACAGTACGTTATTACAAAATAAGTTTCTTTCTAAAGTTTCTTTATCGTTTACATTACAATAGATTTACAGCATATTCATTTACAAAAGCAAAAACAGGCTAAAACTAGAGTTAAAAAAAATAACCTGTCTGCCTGCTAGAGCATTCAAATCAAACGCTGAAATCAATGTTAAAAAACATAACTCATTTCCAGATTTTAAAACATCACAAAGTCCAGCATGGTCTTACTGGGGTTGGTGAATTAAAGAGTTGATCAATCTCATCAACGTTTACTGAATCATTTAAAACTAAAGCCTCGGCGGGGGGGGGCGGGGGGGGGGGGGTATGCCTTACTGAGCTTGCATTGAAAACATGCGTGATACGCAAACAAACCCTCGATAAAGTGACTGAGGTAATGACATTTTTAATCTGATTGTCATCACCTTGGAAAAAATACCGGCGGTCGCTGCCCATTGGTCCGTAGCCTGCAGTGACAGCACAAGCAGCCAGTCAGAGTTCAGCACATGCTAACTTCATCATCCGCTTAGCGCTGAGCTGCAAAGCATCACCATCAGAAGTCCGAGAAAGTGGAGCACTATTTACTGGCAAAGGAACCCCCTTCTTCTCCCCTGTGATGGATATGCACAGTAGGCGGGGCAAAGTGTGTCCTTATTCCTGGTGCCTTTCTACTCCACTAAAAAGGAAGGCACTTCTTTTGGTTATAAGCCAATAGATGCATTTCGGTTAAGTGTGACAACAAATTCCGTTAGCGTTGCACGCTAACTGGACGCTATAACGTGGTAATGCATATCATTTCGTCTGCCAAGTCCTCTTCGTAGCGAGGCCGGGATTCGCCTTCCGGCTCTTCGTCGCTGTAGTTGGCCGAAACGTCCTGCACATCGTACTCTATTTGATTCAAGACCGGGTAAACATTAAGCCCGTTGACCCTAGGCGTAATTCCACCATTTAGCAGGTGGCTCGCTGCGCTTTCCATCTCGTCAATGGTCATGTCACAGGCATCTGCGATTTCCTGCTTTGTAGCTGACACAAACTTCGGGTCCTTAGCGTACCTGCCCAGTCCTTCCGAAATCAAAACCTGTAGAAATATCAGTCATTTTAGCAAGGAATTTTATAGAATTATGTTGATTTGATAATTAGATCTACAGCAGAGGAAATAGTGCCCCGAGACTCACTGCCTCCACGAGGCTGGTGGCGCTGCCTCTCTTCTGGTGGTACTGGTTCCGGTACTCATGTGGGATTTTAAGGTGTACCGGTGAGTAAGTGCTCTGCTGATACTCTGGGTCCTCTGAGTACCATGAGCTTTTCCTCACCGAGCAGTAGCTGCCAGCCAAGCTGTCCCGGTACGGGCGGTCAACGCGGATCATGGGGGTATAGTAGGGAGTGCGGTCTTTTCTGACAGGAGTGGCAGGAGGCGTGGCCCACGAGCGAGTGGAGCGAGTAGGTGAGACTTTGTGAGCTCTGCTCCAGTCAAGCCCTGCGACCGCCATCACCTAGGACAGAAAAAGGGTCACCGATACAAAACACCATTATAAAAGTTTTTAATGCGCTATTAAGATTTAAGTAATAACAACAGTGCAGGTTTGTTTAGTATGTTTACGTTGCGGTGGCTGCATTACTAGCGTGTCAAAAGCATTTAAATTCAGCAGTACCTGATGTTGCATTAAATGGAGCGGTAGAGCCGTCCGCTGGTGAGGAAGCTCATCCTGACTGCTCTGTCTGCGCAGACACTCAAAGTTGAAAGACGGCCTCCGGTTCCCTTGGGGGTGTGTGTGTGTGTGGGGGGGTGTAATTAATATCGAACAGCAGTGGGTCTAATCTGTAAAAGTGGAAATTAAATTTAATGAAAAAACCACCTTGTGGTGTGGGAGGAAGCCGGCGTCTTTTGGGAGACCTGTACGAGTTGTGATAAAGAGGCTGCTCATCATCGTCATAGTAACTGTCGGGATGATGGTAGCCACGGGGAGTCTCATACTCCTGATCACTGCTGGGATACCTGGGCAGAAAAAGTGTTTATGATCACAGATTAAAAGCAAATCTCAATAAGTGAAAAAGAAGATTAAAACAAACCATGACATAAAAATTTCTCCTAATAACCCATGAGCAATAATCGACTATCCAGATACCTGTCTCCAGACAGCATGCCGTCATCTTCATAATACTCCTCCCCGCTGTAATACTCGCCAGAGTAGCGGTCTTCATCAAACTCTTCCTCACGACAAATAGTGGGTTGGCGTCTGATACCGCCACGTGGCCTGTGTCAGAGGTCATAGATTAGGAGAAGTACATACTGTCCATCAATGCTTAGGGTAAAAAACAATACGGTAAAAAATAATACATGCAGAGCCATGCAGACCTGCAGCGGGGCAGCAACGCATGAAAGACGCCCACAGATCAGACATGTGGGATCTTGTGCTAAAGATGTGTTAAAATAGTTTTACTTTGGAACGCGGCTTTATTAAAAAGCTGATACAGTCGGGCCAAAGCATAAGCAAACTAAACAGCTGCTTAGGGCCCTGTGGCCACCAGGGGCCCCTAAAGAGTGTAATGAGAAGGAAAAGACATTGTTTTTTGTTGTTTTTTTATATACCAATGGACAGTGGTAATTATGCAAAAATGCAATATTAAATGATGTTAATAGGATGCAGGCTGCACAGAAAACACTGGTATGATTTAAGCAACACAGCTACAAAAAAAAACTAATGATGGGTGTGTTAAATTTATAGTGTACAAATAGACAAAATCAACAATATTAGTCATATTAGCAGCATCAATGGCCTCAAATAAATTCCTGCTTATGGCCACCTTGGGACTTGGGACTGTTATGATTAGATTTTAGTTTACTTCTCAAAATGTATCTGTGACATCATCATCATTCTAAATTTCTGTTATATTGCATGTAAGGGCTGTTGGTGCAATTAGCCTGTAGTCCTATCTTAAAATGTATATAGATCACCGTAGCTAAGACCTTTGAAAGTATTTGAACCAGAAGTCGTCTAGAACCTTATCTAGAACTCAGTAAAAATCTAGAATTATCTGCTGAATTAAATGTTAAGGAGTCCAGGCGTATTTGATTTGGCAGTGGTAAATGGCACAAAGCCACGTGGGAAAATTGTGGCTCAGTGGTTAAAGTGTTGGCCCAATACCTGGAAGACCAGGGTTGGTTTCCCAGCACCACCAAGCCACCACTGCTGGGCCCCTGAGCAAGGCCCTTAACCCCCAATTGCTCAGTTGTATAAAAGAGATAAATGTGAGTCACTCTGGATAAGGGTGTCTGCCAAATGCTGTAAATGTAAAGCAGACGAGAGTACAGTGCAGCGATAACTTTCCAGATAAAGTGCAACATACCTAATGTAGGTCTCATAGTAGCGCCTTCTGCTCCCAAAGGCAAAGAGGTTGTTTACGAGAAAGAATTCAAGCGTTCAAGAACAGGATTAACAAAAAAGGCAGAGCAGGAAGAGAAGGGAGAGGGTTATATAGAGTATATACAGTGTATGAGGTAAATACAGTCGTGTTCTACAGGATGGTGGTGATGGGTTTAAAGAATCAAAGATTAGACAGCAGTCTGAGTGTCTACAAATACAAATATTATGCATGAAAAAAACAGGAGGACTAGTTGATCAAGAACCTCAATGAGAAAACGTGCTGTTGTGGTAAATGCATTACAAAATGCTGAATAAATAGTACAATAATTACAGCGAAAATTATACAATTTGTCACACAGCTAGAAATATAAGACCTACAAAGAACAGTGTTTACATAAGGTGAAGAAAAAGAAATTCAACATTAAAGTGAATGAGTAGTGTTGTGTTCACCTCTGCACGCGTGGTGTTCTGGGTTTGTCGTTTTCCCCTGGGCAGTAGGATCCGGTGTATCCGTTGGCCGGTGCGTGCTGGTAGTAGCGATTATGGCCTCCATTGGGCAAGCTGGACATGTTAGCATTGTTCAGATTGATGTTGGTGGACTTGGGTGACTTGCTGTAAGAATTGTGGTGATTGTGGTGATGATGATGATGGTGGTGATGATGATTATGTTGGGCCATGGCATTGGCGCGGTCCAGCCGGCCCACGGGCTGTTCCATGTTGGCGTAGTGCGGGGGAGGATGAACCTGCAGGGGGCGCTGCGTGGCGTTGGTCTGATGCCCGGAACCTCGGTGAGGGTCGCCGTTGATGTGGTTAATATGATTGCCAAAAAGGCCACCATTTCGCTGTTAATAAACACCCGCGAGTGTGAGATGACGAAGCCATTACATCTCATTAAAAAACTGTGGTCTAATTCATGTCAGCTGATGTCTTTAAAAAAACACAGCGAACAAAAAAAAAGCTGGTTCAATGGTTCATGGTATGAGTGTGAATCTGATGAGCTAATTTAGCCCTTAAATCTTTATCGTTAAACCACATTGGGAATTAATAGATTAAATTAGCGACTTTTGGCTAGGATTGAATTCTGTTTCAGCTGCAAATGATCAGATATAAAATCATTTCTCCAGAGAAGTAAATCATTTTAATGGAATAAAAATTCAAATATTTTCTATTTAAAGGACAATCAAACACCGGTGTCCTTCCTTAGTAACCTAACAATGTGACCAGCTCAGCCTCTTTTCTTCCAAGAGGCTGTCACTAAATAATCATTATTTCCCAGAGAGATCCTAATTCGCCACAGATCCTGCTGTCTGTTCTGTCTCTTTGGGGGAAAACTGCCTGTAATGAATCCTACAGAAGTGTCAGATTGAACATGAATCAGTTTGTAAATGTGTAAAATCCTTTACCCTATAAATCTCCTCGTCCTCCTCAGGTATAAAGTCTACTAGCTCCTCATCCTGGAGGTCACATGATATGGCACGGCGGATTTCGGGCCCGATATCATGCAGCGTGCGGAGACCAGCCTGGAACCACCACAACACAGCAGAGCTAAGAACCTGAGTAGCTCCGCCAAGTTAAGACCATACACACGGACGGACGACACACAGAAAAACTCTCTCACACACCAGTGTCAACATGTAACAGGTAAGGCACACGGCCGCGCTCTGTAACAGGACGGTGTCAGACAGGAGAGGGTGTTAGAGATGAGAATGTTCACAGGGGACGGGACAAGAACAAATCCTCTCAGGTGTACCGGGAGAACGCCACACACTTTCTTTCGTGCACTGCTTTCTAACAACGTGTGGCTAATGTTTACAGTAAATGCTAAAAACAAATTAAAAAAAACACAGGGGATGAATTTAGTCAATCTTAAAGAATGTCTTCCCTCAAAAAAGCGGTCTTTAATGGGAAGTGTGAGTGGGATTACACGTGAAGTCATGGTACAATGGCGATGGAGACAATGAAGATGAGAAGAGACGGTGAAGGGCATCTACTAGAAATGGAGTTTAAAAAAAAACCATGCACACAGCATTCAGACATACATGAGCGGAAATATGTGCTTCAACAGGAACATTTAGACAGGTTCTACAGGGTTCCATTAAACAAAGCCAACACAGGACACACGATCGGGGGGAAACAGCTAAGAATCAGTTCGGCTTTCTCTGGTTATTGATTTTTACAGCAGACAGAAGTATGTTTTATCATCATTTAATCAGACTGACACAGTTAAAGACACGGTGTGGTTCCCCTGGCTACTGTAATTACTGCTACACATCACTCCGCTGAGTAACTATTTCGTTGTATTACAAAAACTGTTGGAATTAATGTTGAGAAAATCAACAATACATGTATCAATAGCAATAATTCATCAGTTTTTCTTATTCTTATCCTGATATTGGGTGGAGGTAATATACCAACAGTAATTTCTATCTTATCTCATGCCCCAAAATGTCTTTCAAGCTTTCAGTCTAGTCTAGGAGCATCTCTGGACAGCTGTGTTTAAGGCAGCTGTTACAAAGAGATCTAATCCAGCTAACATCACGTCATGGACTAAATTAACAAGGTGTCCCATAGACAAGATTCCATTTTTCCCAGATCTCCAGATCTCACCACACTTGATTTTTATCTCTGGGAGCATTTGAAGGTGATGGTGTATCAGGAAAAGATGCAATACATTAATCGTCTGAAGGAAGGTATCACCAACGCCATTACAAGCAGAACTTCAGCTGTGCTTATACGTGTTCTTCAGCAGTGAAGGAAGGACACGCATCCAAATGTGTTTCATAAACAAACATTTTTTTATTATTATTTTTCCTATGTATGGAAACTTATGGGACACCCTGTGTAAAACGATGATGCACAAATATTACTGAGCAAACTGCTGCCTGTTGTTGGTATCAATAATATCACTGTGTTTCCTTTGTTTAAACTGTAATTCAATTATGTTCTCTAAGCAGAGTCAATCGAGTAAATTGGTGAAACATCCAAACTATAATCAGTGTGAGACTCCGCCCACTTCCACCACAAAAACTCCTGCTTAGAGAACATTTTCCATACTAACAAAGTCGTGCTGAGCATTTTTATTACGCAGCTTTTCAGGCTGAAGGGAAAACTCGTGCAGATGCTGAACAGATGTTTGACTTAGCTCCTTACTGGCTATAATAATTCATGCTCACATTTCCTATTAGTGATGTAATAATCAGGCATTTCATCATTTAGTGACTCGCAGTAGTTTACATGCTATTTTTTAAAGCAGCTTGTGGTCACTTTGCGGAGCCACATTTGCTGTTACGTTTGTGTTTTTTACAGAAAGCATCATTTAGTCGTGTAATCGGTAAGGTGTCCATTTTTAATGGCTTTCATTTAGCAAAACCTGTTACATCGCCATGCAACACCACTAACATTCCCGAGTGCAACAGCATTCAAGCATACACACATGCAGAAGCGTTAACGCCGCATTTAGGAAGCTCATCTATCTCAGTCAGGAATCTGATTTTCATAAGCGCAGTCTGCATCTCCGACTTTGCACTGGAACTCACCTGCAGCGTGATGGCCGTGTTGTTTTGTGTGGAATGCACTCCTACGAGTCCTTCCTCTTTGCGTTTCTTGAATTTCCTAAAGTAGTCCTGTATCAGAAAGGTGGCATAGAACTTCCCCACGGTTACCTCATCATCTGAATAAACAGAACGCAAACACACCTTCCGTTTAAGCACACTACCTCACTCCACTCACACACAACTTCATAGGTGTGTATCAGTCTGAGGAGAGGAGACGGGGCCTCAGTGTGTTAGCCTCCTTTGTGTGTCAGTATCAGTAGAGGAGGCGTGGCCTGAGTGTGTCAGTCCGCACAAAGCGGGCGTGGCCTTGGTGTGTCAGTGTAAGTGAAGAAGATGTGGCTTCAGTGTGTCAGTCCCCACAAACAGGGTGTGGCCTTGGTGTGTCAGTTCCCATAATGCAGGCATGACTTTGGTATGTCAGTAAAGGAGGCGTGGCCTCTGTATTCTTGTCAGTGAAGGAGGCGTGGCCTCTGTGATCTTGTCAGTGAAGGCGAAACAGACATGGCCTGTTAGGGTGTGTTGTGTGCTTTAGTTACAGTAAACGTGTAAGAAACGTTTTCGACTTAACAAGCATCTACTTAAACCTCTACAGAGCACATGGAAGCAAAGAACACAAGCAGCGTGTGTGTGTGTTTGTGTGTGTGTGTGAGAGAGAGCGAGAGAGAAAGAAAGAGACAGACAGACATAAAGAGGAGACAGGAAAAGGCAGAAAGAAGAGGGAGAGACAGAGAGAAAGAAAGTGAGAGAGAGAAAGAGACAGACAGATAGAGAGACAGAAAGTGTGTGTGTGGGTGTGGGTGTGCGCAGGAGAGAGAGACGGAATAATTCTGAAGCAGGGGTCTGCGTCACTATTGTTAAACAAACACTTTGGGGAGAAAGTTTAGAAAGAAGAGGAAACACTTGTTCCATGCCACCACCCTGAAACAGAATTGCTTCAGAATATTCGGAGGAGCTTTCAGAGAGACACACAGGGTTAAAGAGGAACAAACACTCCACACACTCATAAACACAACGGATGGACAGACACAGAGAGACAGAGAGAGAGAGAGAGAGAGACACAGAGAGAGACAGAGAGATAGAGGGAGAGATACAGGAGGGAGAGAGAGACAAACAGAGACACAGAGAAAGAGAGCTTTGCTTTAGTAGAACATAGCATGCTTTCAACACCATGCAACAGAAGGGTACACACACACACACACACACACACACACACAAACACACACCTATTTAAATTTGTAGACTAGATAAAGCAGGACAAGTAAACATTAAGAAACACACACAAACATAAGCAGAGCAAAGCAGGCGGTGAGGTTAGTGCAGTTGCTGGTGTGTGTATGTGTGTGTGTGTGTGTGTGTGTGTGTGTGTACAAGGCAGCAACATGCGCTCTTGTTGACTGACCGCCAGCAGGGGGCACCACTTGGTCAAGCAGCTTCATGCTAGTTCTTTTCCATATCTTTTTGATGACGGCCCGCAGCTCCTCATTTGCCTGCTCCAAATTACCTGCAATCACAAAAATTACAGCTACTGATACACCTGTGTGTGTGTGTTTGTGTGTGTGTGCGTGAGTGTAGTGTGTGTGTGTGTGTGTGTGTGTGTGTGTGTGTGTGTGTGTGTGTGTGTGTGTGTGTGTGTGTGTGTGTGTGTGTGTGTGTGAGTGTGGGGAAGTGTGTGGGAAGTGTGTGTGTAAGTGTGGAAGTGGTGGCTCATGGTTAAGGTGTTGGATTACCAACCCGAAGGTTGTGGGTTCGATTCCCAGCTCCGGCAAGCCACCACTGTTGGAACCCCTGGCAAGCCACCCACTGTACCCCCAATGCCCTGAGCAGGCCCTTAACCCCCAATTGCTATCAGTTGTATAACAAGGGAAGGAATATTGTAAGTCGCTCTGGATAAGGACGTCTGCCAAATGCTGTAAATGTAAATGTAAACCGCTCACCATCCGTTTTGATCTTTAGTGCAGTCCTGACCAGGGCGAAGAGTGTGGCATTAAACATCACAGTGCCATCACTGTTCAGGGGCATGTTCATGGCTACTAGACGCTAAGACACACACACACACACACACACACAAGGCAGGAAACATGCTCTGATTGGCTTACGGGTTTATCTGCAGTAATGAGATTAGACTTTTCTGTATTTGTTTTATTTATTCTAAAGTTTCCAGTTGAGATTATTATTTAGTTTATTATATAGTAACATGCTAAATAAATACGTAGCTTAATAGACATGGCCAGAAAGTGTGTGTGTGTGTGTGTGTGTGTGTGTGTGTGTTAACCTTGCATGCTACTCTGTGAGGACAAAGCTTCCCGAATCCAAGTGGAGGCTGAATGCGCCGCAGTAGCGTCACTACATCTAAATGTTTTATTCTGCCCCTTAGGGCAAAAAAAACGGACAGAGAGACGGACAGAGAGAAGGACAAAGAGACGGAGAAAAAGAGAAAGATGACAAAGGGTGAGAGAAAGAGAGAATGACAGAGAGAGAGAGAGAGAGAGAGCAGAGATAGAGAGATGGACAGAGGAAGAGAAAAAGAAAAGGAAGGGGGAAGAAAGAGGAAAAAAAGAAAAATAAGGAGAAAGAAATAGAGGGAAAAATGAGACAAGGAGACAAAAAGAGGGGAGAAAGAGAGACAGAGAGAAAGAGAAAGAAATGAAGAGATTGCGGAAGAGAAAGAGAGAGATTCATTTTAAAGGTTATTTGACAGCCACTGTATACACATTTATTGTCTCGCGCACACACACACACACACACAAATACACACACACACACACACACATCTTACTTGGCTTCTGGATCATATTCCGACCAAATCCTCTTAAACTCATCCAGGTGATGTGGTCCCAAGATCGACCAATCACGAGTCAGGTAGTCGAAGTTGTCCATGATGACGGCCACAAACAAGTTAATGATCTGAGAGATGATCATAGGATCAGTAGTTTATTCGGTTTGTTATGTGTGTGTGTGTGTACGTGTTGTTGTACACACTCGGGTTTAGTTTCTTAAACTGTGGTCTTGTGCTGATGTTACTAACACTGAGTTTAACCTGTTTTATACTAACACAGCGGTGGAGAAGAGTGTCGGGAGCCATGTGACTTCTGGATTCAGTAAATAACTTAACCGCTGGTTTCGACTGAAGAAGAGCAGCCCAGCAGTTTACCGGGGAAGAGGTATAGTTGGTTATTTAGTTGAAGGTGGTTATAGTTTCACGCGATGCCACCTGGTGGTTTGTTTCCAAACTTTCTGATACCTCATCATATAATAGTTGCAGTGGTGTTTTAAATAGTACTTTAATTTAAAGGGAACAAAAATAGTAATTTGGGAGTGTGTGATTGTGTGTGTGTGTGTGTGTGTGTACCAGAAATGCACAAAGCATGTAGAATGTGATGAAGTAGACAATTGCGAAGCCGCTGCCACAAGTCATTTCCTCTCCTGGATTATAATCCGACTCTGGGTCACAGAGTTTCCCGGACATACAAGCCAGCATGATATCCTGCCACGCCTCACCAGTGGCACATCTAACACACACACACACACACACACACACACCCACCAGACACACACAAAGGTAAAAGAGACGAGAAAGGGTTCAACTCTTTGAGTCCTATTGAAAAGGATGGATTCAATAAAAGAATGTGTTGTGTTTAACCTGCAGCGTGTCATTCACCTGAACAGCAGAAGCACCGCTTGCAGGAAGGTCTGGAAGTTGTTGTTGCGGTTGATTTGTGTGCCGTACACCATGGCTATCTTCCCAAATATCTGTAACACACACACCGCAGACCAAATCTGTACCAAAGGCTGCTTACAGTTCAGGATCTTCTACAAGCTAAGAGAAGCTTTGCTGCTTATAGAGAAACTTCCTGTCACAAGACTTTTAAGCTAAATTGAACTTGTTGGCGTTAAATATAAAGAACAATCAGTCCACAGACCTGCTTCATTTATCACATGTACAAGTGCGCACACACACAAACACACACACTTATGAAACTCACCTGCATGCCGATGACTGCGTAGATAAAGAACAGCATGGCAATAAGCAGAGCGACGTACGGCAAAGCCTGCAAGCAACATCAATAACAGTCCAGTTAGAAACACAGCGAGTATTAATACAATTCTGTGTGTGTGTGTATGTGTGTGTGTGTGATACATGTGATCATATCTTTGTATAGATTAAAACACATCTTTTGAGGGGGAAAAAAAATCACACAAACCTGAAAGGACTTGATAAAGGTCCACAGGAGGGTTCGAATCCCCTCCCCTCTGTTCAGCAGCTTCACCAATCGCATCACTCTGAACAGCCGAAAGAAGGTAATAGAAATGCGGGAACTTTCTTCTGCATTCTGCAGGGGGTGGAGTCAAGCGTTAATACACCAATCAGAGCTGTGCTTCAGCTACCCGGCCAGAGGTCTAATGCTGCATTCACACCAAATGTGAAGTTAATTATTCACGCGATTCACGTCGATTACATATAAACTCAATGCAGAGACGCAAATAGAGGTTTGCTGCGAACATTTGCCTCAATCGCGAATTCCTTGCAAGTTGAAAAATTTCAACACGAGCGGATAATTCGCAATCAGTGCAGAGCTTATAGACACTCATAGACATTATTGTAGCCATCTGCAGGCACCACGAGATTAATGTGAATACTCACTTCCTGTTTGGTGTAAGCAGAGCATAAAGCGCTAAAGCTTTAATTTACACTATGCCCTGTTGTTAATCAGGATATAAAATGTGTCTAATGTTGACCACACCTGCAGCATCGCCAGGCATCTTAGCGTTAGTCCTAAAACAGGAAGTGGAAGTGGGACAGAGGGACATGCTGGATTTAAAAGAACCTGGCCATACTTTACTGCCTGGGCACAAGCATGGCTCTCTAACCCACACGTCACTGCATGCGAACCTCCAGGACCCGAAGCCCAAGGGTCAAAGGTTAACATTACCTGGCCTGACCCCATAGGGGAAGGAGGTATACTTCATGCAGCAGTGTCAGCAACGTAATGGGGCTGTCCAGCCCCCACATACACACACACTCGCTGACACATTTGTTTGACACTCAGTAAACAAAGAGATGAAAGCAAACCCAAAGACAGAGCAAATCAAAAGTTTAATGAAAACATAAACTTAATCAACAGCAAACCAAACCAGGTGGAAAAGAAGGCAAAGTTTTCAGCGTTTATTAATAAAACAAAAAAATTAGAACAGAATCTAAACGGAAACCTAATAAAAGGAGTTATAATATTAGAGGTGAGGCCCAGTAGGGGGCGGAGTATCTTACCCCCGACTCATCCACCTGTGGAGCCTCTGTGGGCTTTAAAATTCAAAAAGAGTTTAACATAACTCTTAAACCTCTAAACACACTCAGACACGCTAAAGCAAGTGAATCAGATCTACACAACATTCAACACTACACACATCTACACACTTCTACACTACAACTCAAACCCTTACACTCACAGAGCAAACTGCTCAAAATCCTCCTCTCGCCTGCCCCCCTCCCCCCCTCGCCCGTACAGCCCCATCAGAGGAATTCCAACCAGAATCTTAGAGTTATAAGTTTATTCTGATTTTACAGCTGAGTTTCTACAGAAACACAGAGATAAACATGCACTTCTATGATAATAAAGTCAAAGAATTAACTCAGCATGTGCAAAAATACAAATAAAACATAACAAGGACTAAAACTAACAAACATGCACACACATTTACGTTTTTAAATGAAAATTTTGTATATTAAAATGTATAATAAATATGAAAGTTAGTTTAAGCTGAAGAGATAAAAGCAAAGTATAAAAGTTGACTAAAACCAAAGGGCCATATTTAATAATGAACTCCTTCAACAGTGAAAATCTCTGAATTTCAATTCCAGCTAATTAGACTTTCAGATGAAGACAAAAGGGTCTTTAACTCGTCTCACAGTGTTTGGAGTTGACCTTTGACCTTTAGACATCTGTAGTTTTGGGTTTAAATAGCGCTAGTCCAAAAGTTAAGCGCGCTGAACCGCTGGGCCCCTAAGTAAGGCCCCTAAACCTTAACTGCTCAGTTAGATAAGGACAATGTAAGTCTCCCAGGATGAGAACAATTGCCCTAATGGCAGTGATGATTCCTCCTGGCTGTAAATAGGGCCCATTGGAGGAACTGAACATCAAAGGAAACTTAATAATAATTGATATTAGTGAACTATATCATAATAATATCAGTTAATTATATGTTAACGATAGTTGATGTCCAGTTGGGAAGAAAGAATCTTACCGGCATCTCCTCCCCTTCTGCAGGCTTTAAAATTAAAGAGTGGAATTAATCACGTGTCCATCACACAGTTTCGCAACAGCATTTTAACCCTAACACCTGATATATGTTACACTTCTAAACCCCCACACATTAACAGCTGGACTGTAACACTGCGCTGGAGAGTAGCATCCAACTGCTTCACACCTCTGACCTACACAAAACACACACACTGCTGAGATGCTCCAAGCACCAATCAGACCCTACTGAACCAAACCGTCAACCAACAACCTCCAACATATACAGTACCACCTGTGTCCCTCAGTCAAATGCACACCTCATACACTCGCTCACACACACGAAGGAGTATAGAAGACAAAGTTCAGTAAACACAGTGAGCTGAACAGGCTCCAGACAGACGAGGGGAAGAAGTGGTAGCACAGTGGTTAAGATGTAGGACTGCTAATGAAAAGATCAGGGTGATTAAGGGCCCCTGAGCAAGGCCCTTAATCCCTAATTGCTTAGTCGTATAAAAGAGATAAATGTAAGTCGCTCTGGCTAAGGACGTACGCCAAATGAAGTACATGCAGATGCTTTGTTCAGTTGCTTTAGCAAAGCGTCGGGCTTTAAACTGTCCACAAGAGGGAGCTGTTACATTACTGTTTTACACTTAGTCTGATTCGGTTTGTGCGTTGTAAGAATTGAATGTTTTTTATGGTGAATTAGCATAATCAAACTGTGCAGTGTTTTGTCTGCAGATGTTTTCTTCCCACTCTGTAACTTTAACACACAAAATCGAGGTAATTGTGACCAGTTTGTCTGTTTGCGCCCTGATGCTTGTATGTGCAGACAATGTTTAGCGTTCTTTCCTGCTCTATTTGTGTTTAGATGCTGGGTTTCTCTAGTTACTGTAGCAGGACACAGTTAGGACCAGGATCAGGTCTGAGCTCCACAGCCTCTCTGTCTGGAGATGAATGGAGATGGATAGAGAAGGACGGATGGATAGAGAAGAAAACTTCACAACGACTAACCGTAGACTGGAAGTTTCGAAACACCATCTGCAGAATGTGAACTAATGTTAGCATACAGCGTGGCAAACATTACATTTCCCAGCATGCAAGTGGGCAAACATCACTCACACACACAAACATAGATATACTACATATAACAGTGGATCTGTTTATAAGCTAAAATCAGCATTTGAAATGAAGCTGTAAGTAACAGATCCCACGCGGTTTAATATCTATAAATGTATCAGAAAGTGGAACAGCGAGAGTCGAGTGAGTGACAGTAAAAGATGGAGTGAATCGTCACAAGAGCGTTTAATAAAGCGTAGCATTTTATAGACTATAAGACACGTCCCTCCTTATAAAGTCTGCACTAAACAACAAGCTGAACCAGAGGGATCACAGTCTTATAGTCTGCAAAAGGAAAGAAATTTATATCATTCACAATCTGTTAAAGTCCTCATGAAGATCAGAGGTGTCCAGACTCATCCGCAAAAAGTCAATCAGAAGCTGCCGCCGGATTCACTAGTTTAAACTTTAAGTGTCTGTGCGAAGAACCTGCTTCTGTGCGGATCAGACGGGACACCCCTCCCATCCACACAAACTGACAGAGACAAACACCTACAAAGGACACAAGAACAACAGACTCATCTACACATACATGGACACAGACTCACATTTACTCTCTGGCGTCCAATGACATCGACACACGTACAGGCCACACCCACACCACTACATAAATATAAACACGCAAAGCGACACACACATACACACGAGGACACGACAAATGAGGACTCCAGAAAGACAGCGCTGCTGATCGGACACTAAGTGAGTGTGACAGTATTTAGACAGATGATTAATAAGGTGAGACCCTCAGCACCGAACTGTCCACCGCTACACCACACCACAGCCACCACACCCAGAGATAGTGTATCAGTCAACATCGATTCGGTCAAGACTCGTTATTAGGAATTTACTGATTAGAAATTCAAAATCTTCACAAAAATGATCGGAAGTGTTTAAGAGAATCAACTTTAAACGTAATAAAGAGTGCACCGCATGTCATACTTGCCTTGAACAGTTTCTATGGAAACAGAATAAACAATAACAGTTAGGCCACCTGTAATACAGGTAGGTCACATGACCACAGTCCTGTTCTGTCTCCATCTCTCTCGCTCACACACACACACACACACACACACCTATATGCAAATCCCCTTGATAATCTGAACTACGTTGTAGTTATACAGCAGAGAGGAAAATACACAGGTTGCATTTTAGTACATGAAATAAATACTTATAAAGGAGAACAGTGATGGGCAGCGCCGGTCCTGAAACCTTGCAAGAAATCAGTGGGGGAAAAGATAAAGATTAAAATGTACTAATTAAACAGAAGACTAACTATTGCATCGACTCCATTTAAATGTGTTTGTGTTTTGTGTTTTGTCTGTTGCGTTATGGTCTCTATAGCAACAGAGTGTTTAAACCCTCTCCGGTGTCAGCTCTGTAACGTGAAGTTCTGACACACCTTCAGGACACAGGAGTTCCGGTAACATGAAATCATCCCCAGTGTTTTCTTGCAAGGTTTCGTATCTAAGATCAGAAAAATGGTTCATACTTACGTTGGCTTCCGTGATAGCAATATCTACGACGCTACCGACTACAATTAAGGCATCAAACGTGTTCCAAGCATCAGTGAAATAATGCTGGTAATGCAAAAACAAACGCACACAAACAAACACACCACAAGGGGGCGAGGATGGAGGGGTGAGAGAAGAGTAGAAAGAGGGGTATAAAAAAAGAGAAACAGGAAATGGAAGACACAGGAGGAAAAGTGAAGGGAAAAAGAGGCAGAGAAAACAGTAATTAGCACACATTTGTAATGAAAGATTGTTTCCAGGTTTAATAGTAGCTCTGAGAGCTGAAACTTTCCAAACTCGAGTCGTTAGAGCCTGGAGGAACACTTGACCCCCAATCAGAACAGAGAAGGGAGAAGGAGGGGGAGGAGCAGGAGCAGGAGGCAGGGCCAGTGGGCTGAGCTTACTTACATCAGCCTCACTCAGCGCAATGTCAACTATGCTGCCGATCACCACCAGGGCGTCGAACAGGTTCCACGGGTCGTCAAGATAACCCTTAGACAGGCAACGGGGATTAGCCATGACTATTACATCACACCACACCCACTAATAGTCACTAATATCCACTACTTCACTCTTAGTGTGGCAAAATTCACACTCGCCGCATGAATTTTGCATTTTAACGCCATCTGGTGCTGTTTAAAGTAGGAAGAACGGTGCATTATTCTCCGCTAGTGATGCCTCGTCACAGTCGCCATCACACATGATCCAGATTACAGAAGTGTTCATTATTTTCTAATCAACTAGCAGAATGAGTGTGTTGCGATTGCTGTTGTCTTGTAGTGTATCGTATCGTCTGCATATATATATAAGTTCACACACATATACACACATATGTAACTGTATAATTACTGTGTTATATATGGGTACTCATTACTGTGTGGCCCTTTGTTGTATTTTTTAGCACAGTTGTTTTGGACAGTAAATCTTGTGTGTGTTACTCGACTCTGTACACACAGGTTTCCTTAGAACCTTTTATTCAGTTCTCTGTTGTTTTGAAACATTAGTTTTATGATGCAACATTAAGCTAATTTATTGCCTTGTGTTAGGTGTGTCAGGTACATGTGGTTAAGACGGGGCATCACCGACTTACGCTACGGAAGTGTGTGAGGAAACGATGCTTCATGCAGCTCTGTTTTTTCCACTCGACGGAAAAGAGAGAGCGAGTTTCTAACACTGCACACCACACTTAACCGTTTTCCATCGCACACTGACACTGCTGGACCCGGAGCCGGCGCTTCATCTGGAACCACACAGGAATAACACAGAGACCCTGATAGTCGAGATCTCTGACCCAAATTATTCACCTGACTATCATTGTTCAGGAATAATAATAATAATAATAATAATAATAATAATACTGTGTCATTTTTAAAAGATATTTTTGGGCATTTATTTGGCTTTATTGATAGGACAGTGGAATAAAATGAGAGAGAGAGAGAGCCGGAATCGAAGCCCAGTCGCCGGAGTGCAACTCGTGTACCTGGTGACATTTTTAATAATCAGCTTAAATATTTATCTTCCAGAACACCAGAGGGTGCTCTCGCCTGAATTCTATCTGCCCCTGTTTATGCAGGATTGTTTTGTTAATTTGTTGCGTAGGGCAGCGTGTTATGTAGAAGAGCTGCAAATATTATTATCCTCTCGCTCAGTCACTGCAGCAACAATTCAGTAGACTAAGAGGGAAATATGGGGTTGAAGATTGTCTCTGCGCCATCACTTTGCCACTGTTGGGCCACTGAGCAAAGCCCTTAACCCTCAACTGCTCAGCTGAATAAATGAGATAAATGTCTTTATTATTAACATCTGATTACGTAACACTTCAGCCCTTAAAGCAAGAACTCTGTACAGAATCAGCCCCGCTTCCAGAACCAGCAGTGCCACGGTGTCGGTGGAGAAGGGATAACTGTGTCTCTTACAAGTACTCTGTCCTTCTTCGGAACAAACAGCTGGCCGTAAGGAGAAGGGAGTCGGGGTCATGATCATATACACAAACACGAGCTTTAAACTATCGTTATCAGTCATTCCAATTCATTAGCATATATTAGCATAGGATTATGATGATGATAATGTTCTTCTAAAGATTTAGAGTAGAGCCCTACCCTGGGCTTGAAGGCAATCAGTTTGAGGACCATCTCCACAGTGAAGACTCCGGTGAACACCATGTTCAGGATGTCCATCACGTAGTTAAACGTCTGCGACTGCCCGTAGTGCTAAACAAGGGGAAGACATCAGTCCATTAGTCTGAGGCAAACTAGACGAAAATTATAGTGGAGAACTGAAGAAATATTAGGAACACACACACACACACACACACACACCACAAACAAATCTGAGATATTTGCATAGAAGCAGAAGGAAACTAATAAGGACAAAAGGAGCAGCGATTGAAATGTCAGCGTTAATCCGGATTCACACTGCGGAATTTTAATCATCTTTGCAGTTGATTTACACATGATCTCCGTCTCACACTGTAGAATGTCAGTTGTCAGAATTTCAGACTGTACGACAGTCAAAACACATTATAAATGGACAGTCGCCACAGTCGCGCTGATTGCATCATTAGGTTCAGCGTTCTGATTGGTTCCTGGTTTGACGGTCGTCGTAAGTGAAGTCAAACTGCAGGAAAGAGTCATTATTCGTCTGAACATGTTCAATGTGCGAACAAACGACCGATTTTAGCGTAGGATTATAGAAACTTCAGATTTTCCTATCAGACGAACAAATCATGGCCAAAATCACCCAGTGTGCAGCCGTCTTTATTCAGAGGAGAATAGATAAGAGTCTAACCTGCACTGCCAGGCAGACGGTGTTCAGCATGATGAGGACGAACATGATGTACTCGAATCCTGTGGAGTTCACCACGTACCAGAACTTGTACTGATATGGGTTTTTAGGAATGTAGCGCCTCAGAGGACGGGCCTGCAGGGCATACTCCACACACTGACGCTGCGGGACCGAGCAGACAGGACAAAACAGCATCACACCCTGTGCGTTAAAGCAGGAAACATCTTCAACCTCACACACACATACACACACCTGGTTCTTGTCCAGTTCACAGTTCCGGTATTCTTTCTCCCCCTGCTCCTGAAACGTAACGATGACAAAACCCACGAAGATGTTCATCATGAAGAAGGCGATGATGATGATGTAGATGATGAAGAAGATGGAGATCTCAACACGGTAGTTGTAGATGGGGCCGAAGTTCTCCCTGTTAGAGTCGATGGCCTTGTAGAGAAGCCTGAAGAAGAAGAAGAAAAGCAGCAGAACAGGATTCAGGGAGCTTTTCTTTTTTTATCTAAACAGAACATTAAGCGTCTATTTATAATTTACAGAAGCTCATTCATCAAATCTCGGGAAAAGAGCTGACACGCTGCTGTGCATTTCACTGATACAGCGCAGGAGAAAGCAGCTCATCTTATAGTCCTGCTTCAAAAACAAGCTACAGCCAAAAAACAACAGGAGAACAAACTTTCAAAAGTGGGGGCCACACCTGGGGGCCTAAAATGTCATGGCTGGTAAAGAGGTTGTGTATCAGCACATTTACCTCCATGGGGTTTTTCTACTTCAGCTCACATTCTTCAATCAGCAACAACAAAAACAGCAATTACTGATAACCCTGAACTATCATTAATGCAGCTTAACTACAGTTATTTAAACACACACCACACACACACACACAATGCAGCTGTGTGTCTGATACCACACACAGTTCTGACAAAATACCAAGATATAAGATTTTAAATGTGATTCTTCGGTTTGTGATTTAGACTTTAGATGTTTGAGTTTAATGAAGTGTTGCAGTGTTTGTCCACATGCACTGGAATGAGTCCGACAATAAGCAGCTCATTTTTCGGTTGCTTCGCTGCTTGTGTGCTTTAGACTGCCGCAGGGTCAGACCACACTTCTGAACACACCATAAACCCTAATATCAAGAGGCATCTCTCCATTTTTAATAAACCTCAAACGCATTTGTGTCTTACGCTGGCCAGCCCTCGAACGTGGAGACAGTGAAGAGCGCCATCATGGCCATGAGCACATTGTCGAAGTTAAACTCGCTGTTGGACCACTGACGCTTCTGGATGGTGGGATGGTTCATGTCTCCGTCTTTGTAAAAGATGAATGTGCCCCTAGGGAAGTTGAGAGAGCAAACTTTAAGAGACAGAGATATATGCAAAACGAGGAGAGACAGACTGACAGAGAGAAAGACAGACAGACAGAGAGCAAGACAGAAAGAGTTAAAGAGAGACAGAGTTACAAAAAGACAGTTAGCGAGAGAGTTACCGAGTTACAGAGGGAGTTACAGAAAGAGTTAGCAACTTAAATTATTTTAGGTATTTTAAGGCATCCTGGAAGTGTGTGTGTGTGTATGTGTGTGTGTGTGTGTGTGTGTGTGTGTGTGTGTGTGTGTGTGTGTAGAAAAACTTGTAAGGAGACTGACTTGCATTCCTCAGGGCTCGATTTGGCCTCATCATTGCAGCGGTAAAATTTCCCCTACAGATCAGGAGCAGAGGTCAAAGGTCATGGATGCTGCAGTTGGCTCACCAGCACAGAGTTCATCCTTAAATAAAATGTAAAACATTACCAAGCTAACTGACCTTAAAGAGCTGCACCCCGATGCAGGCGAACATAAACTGGAGCAGCGTTGTGACGATCATAATGTTCCCGATGGTCCTAATGGCCACAAACACACACTGGACCACGTTCTGCTCAGAGAAAAGGATCAGATGTTAATAAGGATAAGTCACTTCATTTTTCCCTCTGAGGACCAGCACATCTACACACCTTGAGTCCTTTGGCTCTGTTGATGGCTCTGAGGGGTCTGAGCACTCTCAGCACACGCAGAATCTTTACCACTGAGATTGCCGAAGATCTGTGTGAGAAATCACTTGTATCACTTGTACACTGTCACACACCCATGTGGCCCAAACTGATCAATTACAGCACAATAAAAAGAAATGTGTAATAAAAGTGTAAAGTAAGGTCCAGACGGTGTATGCCATTCGCCGCAGTCTGTAGCTTAGGAGTGAAGGAGGAAGTGCAACAGGAACTTACTGTATCCCAAATGACACCAGAGACACACCAACCACCAGCAGGTCCAGCAGGTTAAAATAGTTCCTGCAGAACGCCCCCTGGTGGAGAAACGCTCCAAATGTCATCATCTGCAGGGGGATGAGAAAGGAATCAGTAGACATCCAATATGAAGGGGAATTTCTTTCTCTCTCTCTCTCTCTCTCTCTCTCTCTCTCTTTCTTACATGTATGATATTTAGGACTCTATTTTCTGTGCAGGCAAAATCTTTATTTTACATAAATGTGTATTCTGATTTTACTTTATGTGGCCTGTCAGTTAGCAAGATTCCTGATCACAAAAAATAGAGCCCGTGAACAAACACTGAAACTGTACATTCACATCTAGCTGGATGCTGATGCAATCAGAGCAGGATGCTACAAGCTAACACCAATTCTTCAAAGCCAATCCCTCACATCCTTCTCAGCATGAATGTGTCAGTAAGAGGTTCAAGGCGAGAAGACATGCAGTTCGTTTGCCAGGCTGATGGCGGAGGAGCCAAGAGCCCGAGCAGGGACAGGAAGGAGGCAGAGCAGTAAAACCCCTCTTACATTCACATTCATGTGTGCTTTAATCACATTCTACCCTGTCTCTCTCCAACATGGCAGAAAGACGGGGCAACAACTTGCTCATGCCACACAGACTCGGAGTAAATCAGCCAGGAGCTTGGAGGAGGCGGAGATGCAGCGCATGTCAGTGCAGCACATCTCAGAGACTCAGTGTAGACAAACAAGACTGGTCTCAGGTCAGTACTGTGCTGCCCCATGTGGTTGTGGAGGACATGCTGCATTGATGCTGTGTGTTCTTGAAAACATGCACTAACACCTGCCTGAGCAGGGCTGCTTCTGCTCCTTCTTTTTTGGACTAAGGTTTGGGGTTATAGACGAAGCTTTGTCCTGCAGGAGGCGCTGA
The DNA here is from genome assembly GCA_005784505.1 of Bagarius yarrelli. Taxonomy (NCBI): domain Eukaryota; kingdom Metazoa; phylum Chordata; class Actinopteri; order Siluriformes; family Sisoridae; genus Bagarius; species Bagarius yarrelli. Next base: position 106,920 of record VCAZ01000249.1, read on the forward strand.
CAAGCTCAAGCTTCATCTTTTAACAAAGGTTTGTCTCAAATGAGCTGCAGATCTGCCAACCTGTAACACCAAAGTACACTGATATCACCCCCAAGTTATCGCTCCAAAATCTAATGATAAACCAATCAACATGTAGAAGCTAAATAACTGAGAGTTCTAGCAGGAACTTAAGACCCCCGACCCTTCATCACAACAATATTAATTTACTTGGTGAAAAAATCTCGATCAGTGTGTGTTTGACTTCTTTTGTCGTTGAGTTGTGAAAGTGTAGGAGTCATACTGGAGATACACTATGAGGTTGGCAGGTCTGCTGCTGGACCAGTTTCTGATGGAACCCTGATACTCCTGTGGATAAAGTGCTTCGTTCTTTAGACCTTTGTCTTTCTGTTTTTTTTAAAAACAGGTCTCAAAAGAGAAGCAAAAAGCAAAGAAATGCAGGCGATGCAGCCAGCTTGCAGTCGAGCAGGCGACACACGGGTTGAGGATGCAGGTACGCCGCACATGCGCAGTGTTTCGGGAGGTTACCTTTAAAACTATTTCAAACGTAAACAGACTAGTGAAGACATAATCGGCATAGCCTAGGACCTGAAATAAATCAAACGATTACAGTGTTACTCAACACACACACACACACACACACAGGCAGGGCACAGGCATGCAGCGCAGACTTTACCTTTAACCAGACCTCTACAGTAAAGATAGCTGTGAAGGCATAGTCAACGATACCGAGTATCTGCAAAGAGCAACCAGCATCAGCAGGAGAACAGGGAGAAAGGGAGAGCATGGCTCAGAGATCATAACTGTTACATCATACAGTGAACCAGGGACCAAACCAAAGAGTCTATTCCTTCATCAGAAATCACATACTTCCATACTATATAGAAGGCGTAATCGAGTGTGAGGTGAGTCGTATATCTAAATCATTTAGTTTGTGTAAATCGGTGAGTGTAAAGTTCTCAGATAATCAAATACTTCTGCCACACATACGATGGACACTTTACTAGCCAATAAGACGACTCGTCATATTTCAAAATGGCAGAAAGAAAGCGACGATGTAGCACTTTGGAGCCCAAAGTAGATTTAAATACTTTTAACTCTTGTCTACGCGGTAGTTAAATTGCACTGGTTTATCGCCATCCAAGTTAAACATTATCACACCTTCATTTCACACTGCTGTGACACTGTATGTCACATGACAATATCAACATGTCAGATGTAGTACGTCCCAATTTCATTCATACTCCCTGTAATCATACTAATAGAACGGACTCGATTAACAATCCGGAAGCACGTACTCACTCACACGTAGTACTGAAGAGGTGTGAGATTTCGGACGGAGCCAATGAGACTCGTGTTTATTGTAAATTAATGAGCTTTATTTATTTATCGATCAGGTTTGAGATTATTTTCCTTTAACAGCACATCCCCAAGTGTTTAATTCCACGTACAGCACAGCGGTCGGCTAATTATTAGCATCTAAATCAAAAGAAATATAACGAGGTGTGAAGACCAGCGCTGGTTGGTTGGTTGGTGCTAGCAAATAGTTTACATTTCTGACACTCGGATCTGGAGCAACTAACATTTATCTCATGTTTTTTATCTATTTGAGCAGTTGGATGTTAAGGGCTGTACTTAGGGGCCCAACAGTGGCAGCTTGGTGGTGCTGGGAACTGAACCTATGCTCTTCTGATCAGCAGTCCAACACCTTAACTACCAGTTAAGTTCTGTTTAAAATAATATGCATGTTCATGAGAGGTACAGTAGAGGGCGCTGTGTAAAACATGTTTAAAGTAAACATATCAACTAGCAAAAATTAACAATCATGTTATTTGAAATAAAATGTTGGCATATAAAGTCTTTAACCCTTTAACTCCCAGAATCTATCAGCAGCTCCGGATTCCGTCTCCACCTGTTTCGCACTGATCGCTAATTGATTTCTGTTAATAATAATGATTAACATGATGAAAGAGCTGAGACGACGAGCAGGAGCAACAATACACATAAACAGGATCCGATATTAACACATTTTTTACAAATTTACACAAAACTTGCTAAAGAAATGTTCAGAATTCTGTCCGAATGCAGACACTAAACACACAAAACAGGATTCAGAGGGACAGTTTGACCACAGCAAAAACAGAAAAACCTGGAAATATTAATTAAATTAATTCGATGAAATCAATTAAATAAAAGAGCAGTGAATTAAACAGTAATACAAACATTACGATCTGTGTGTGTGTGTGTGTGTGTGTGTGTGTGTGTGTGTGTGTGTGTGTGTGTGTGAGACAGATCTCACATTATTGCGGAAGGAGTGGTTTCTGACTGGATCTTCAGCAGCGAGGGAGACGGAGCTGAGCATTATGAAGACTAGGATCAGGTTAGTGAAGAGGTGGTGGTTTATTATCTTGTGGCACAAAACACGAAGCCTACACACACACACACACACACACACACACACACACAATGAAATTACTTTTGTATGTAGAAACAAGCTTGTTATGTTCATTAGTACAGATAGATGTGTGTAAATATGCGTGTGTGTTTGTGTGTTTTTGTGTGAGTGTGTGTGTGTGTGTGTGTGTGTGTGTGTGTGTGTGTGTGTGTTTTTGTGTGAGTGTGTGTGTGTGTGTGTGTGTGTGTTTGTGTGTGTGTTTTACGTACGGGTTTGTTCTACTGAATATGAAAAAGGCGGTGCCCTCCGGTATTGGTACGATCTTCTCTTTCCTCACCAGCTCTGTGATGGTGGGACGAGGCCCTGATGGAGCCTCCTCATCTGATTTACACACACACACACACACACACACACACACACATGTAAGACACAACACACAAACACAACACACAACAAAATGTATATATTGTCTGTACAGGCCACTCTACCTGCATTGTCCTTCTCATCATCAACTGGAACCTAAAAGTGTACAAACAAAAGCATGTAAGCAGAGTGTATATACACACACAAACACACACACACACACACACACACACAAACAAACACAAACAAACAAACAAAAACACGCAGACAAAGAAAATACATAAGATAAGGCACATTTACCTTGAAATCTTCTTCATCATCTTCGT
>VCAZ01000249.1:112500-132500 GCA_005784505.1 Bagarius yarrelli
TGTTGACCGATTCAGTATCACTCGCCGGAGCACTCGCTGCAACGTCACACACATCTCGTCACACACACTTAAAAAAACATCTTGCACCCTGAAATCATCATTATCTCTGAAACGCTGGACCAGTTACGGGTCAGACACACACGCCCCAGCGGAGTCCCGTCTCTAACACGCTCTGAATAATAAACCCTGTTCCACAGACACGGTACTGGAACCATTCCACACCTTTTCCACTGTAGAGGAGACAGTTTACCAGAGTGGGGGGGGGGGGGGGTGGTGTCTCCATAACATCTACATCAACAGTTATTTATCAAATCCATGGATGTGTAACCTCATGTGTGTAACCTCAGTGTAACCTCAGTGTGTGTGTGTGTGTGTGTGTGTGTGAGCCTGCTCTTCAGTGGAAATGTGAGATGCCTGGTTGAGCTGTTTCCTGTCTGTGTGTTAGCTGAAGCAGCAGCAGCACCGTGTCAGTGGGACTTTTAGTTTTAAATCACGACGACGTGCATCTCAAACGCCGGCGTCTAAAATCCTTCAACTGATAAAAGAACCACAGATTTTATTCCTGTAGAACTTTCAAATCACACATAAAGAAACATTCATTCATTCATTCATTCATTCATAAATAAATCATCATCATCATCATCATCATCATTCACAGACTTTAATGCAACAGGCATAAATTAGAGACCTAAATATAAAGAATATTTAATAAATCTGGACCAAAAACACACACACACACACACACACACACACACACACACCCACACTCCTATGGTGCTGAATAACACTGTTACTATCAAGAAGTAATTTATTGGACTAAAACAGAACCCCAGCGTTTGAGATACAGTAAAATCATAAGCACTGGTAAACATCCCAGCATGCATCATCATCATCATCTTCATCATCCTGTCATCATCATCATCATCATACCATCATCAGAAAAACCACTTCGTCACAAAGATCTGATCTAGTCTGATTTCTTGAATCCCATCTGATTGGTCTGTCTTGTGTTTTAGGAATTTGGTATAACATGATTTCAGAGGTTTTCTCAGGACAGTGCTGCTCAGATAAAAAGCTGTGTGTGTGTGTGTGTGTGTGTGTGTGAAACCAGTTAGAAATGCAGGTACAGAGGGTTATTAATCTGTGAAACCTGATAGACAATCTGCATAATAGTCCTGTCTCACTGTCATTCTCACTGTCTCTCACTGTCTCTCTCTCTCTCTCTCTCTCTCTCTCTCTCTCTTTCTTCTCAGCTAACAGGCAACGTTTCCACAACTTTTGCTAACGTAATTTAAAAGTTGTCTAAATGTTTGGGCAAAACATTCTTAAAATAATGTTCATGGTTGTTCTCAGAATGTTATTAAGTGTCAATATAAACGTCTTTATAACGTTAAAATAACAAAAAAATAACAACATTCCATTTGAAATATTCCACATTTCTGCCACCATAACACAGTGAGTGTGTGTTACTGCAGGAAATTCGGTGCAAATAATGCCCGAGATTAAAAAGTATTCAAACACAAATGTTCTCAGCGCCGTTTAGTGGTCATGTGACTTTGATTAAACCAGGGGACAGATTTGGTCTTTGGGATGGACATTTGGACTCATTCTGACTCCCCAGTGTCTCCGCTTCCTCCCCGTTTTTGAATATCTCAAGTTTCCTTTTATTATTGTACCTCCCCTCTTTCTCTCTCCCCCCCTTTGTCTTTCTCTCTCTCTGTCTCTCTCTTCCTATTTTTTGTCTTTCTCTTTTTTTCTCTGTCTCTCTCTCTCTCTTGTGTGCTGAATGTACAGTATGTGTGTGTGTGTGTGTATGTGAGATGGTTTGAGGAACTGCTGAGCTGAAGTTTTGGCCTCGTTCTCTCACTTTAAAAAGAAACAAACAGTGTGTGTGTGTGTGTGTTTGTGTGTTTTTTTGTTCCTGGCACATTTACTGAAGATAGTTTGCATCCTGTTTAATCCGTATTGATGTTTTTTTTCATAGTGTGTGTGTGTGTGTGTGTATGTGAGGACATGCAGAATGAGACACACAGTGATGAGGTCGGAGTCTGATAGGACAGCCATCGACAAACATCTGTCATTTTAACAGGTATGAAATAAACAATAAAGATTTAGTAAAGATTTATTTTCTTCTCAGACCCTGACACGAGTGTGTGAGCGAGTGTGTGAGCGAGTGTGTGAGCGAGTGCGTGAGTAAACACATAGAAAACAACAGCAGACAGAATGATGCAACACAAAACACAGAAACATGCATACACACACACACATTCTGTTTTTGTGGGTTTTTTACCTTATAAATGTAATCACTTTTTACTCCAGATGTCACACACAAACACTCGCGTTACCCCAAACACACTCCCTCCTCTCGCACACACACACACACACACACACACACACACACACACGCTACCCACATCACACCCAGTCGCACTGCTTGGGGGGAAGTGTGTGTGGATTTACCGTGAGTGTCAGAAGAGTGACTGAACCAGGCTAACCCTTTCTTCTTCTTGCTCATGAGGTCAGCTAGCGTGACCCCTGCGCCAGACGCCGCGCCACAAAACACACACAACACACACACACAGCACCGACACAAAGAAGAGCAAGTGATGAGTGCTGAATATTGGTGTTCGAGCAGAGACCATCCTCAGCCACACCTCCGGGACCGTCTCCAATGTCCACCACCGTCCCAGCTCCAGGACAGAAACACTACCCAACACCGAGACGCGGTGAGAGTCAAACTGTCCCATAAACCGGGAACTCCTAAACCTCGCTCTCTGTTCAAATGTGTTCCAGCCAAACATTACATACATCAGTAAAGTGTGAGCAGAAGATGGGTTGCCATGTTGCAGCTTTCACAACAAACTGTAATCTATTGGTATTTTTTTAAATAACATCAAAATTTATTTAAAACTGTCTGTGTGCTGTGATTTATTTAGTTAATCAGATTCACTCTAATGTCATTTTTGGAGATCTGGCAACCCTGGAATACACGCCTCAGAAGTTCAGTTCCTACATTAGGCCTTCTCAAATCAGGAGCTGGAATTCGGCGGACGTGTGGACAGACATCAGGACGGAGGACGCAGCCTGGTGGCTTTAAAGCATACAGGACATTAATAACAACAAACAACAGCAACAAACAACAGCAACACTGCAGGTGTGAGTGATCTGGTGATCTGGTGATCTGGTGTGCTGAAAAGGGACAAGAAACTCAGATGAGAGGTTAGTAACAGAAACGATCGATGAACATTGTGACCTGCTTTCCATCCACATGTGTTAATGAATCAATTATTCAGTGTCCTTTAAATTACACTAAAAGTGTTATCAGTCTGATGAATGAATAAATGAATACCCCCGGGGTACGTGAGGCAGATTAACGAAGCGGCAGATCACACCCTATTTGGGTAAAGGTAAAAAAAATCGGAATAAAATGAAAAAGTTTAAACAGATTATCTGACAGTGTAATGACGCCATGTGCAGGAATGATGATGCAATGGGGGCAGGGGCACTGCTAGGGAGGGTGGGGTAGTGTGTTTGGGTGATCATAAGCGCCCCCAAAGATGTGTATTATTAGTAGTAATAATTAGCAGTGATGTAATAGTATGTTTGATGTAGGTGTGTGTGTGGGAGGGCACATTTATTAGGTATTGCTAGGTGTGTGTGTGTGTGTGTGTGTGTGTGTGTGGTGTTGGGTTTGTAGCCGACTGCCCAAAGATTATGATGAAACATCTGGATGGAAGCAGTGTTAATGACAGACTAAAATGAAATGCCTGGCACTCGGGCACAGTGAGGATGACGAGCAGAGCGGATCAATGCGCTGATGAAGCCGAGCGGAGAAATGAGGCCTTCACACACTGTTTCTGCTGTTTGCTGCACATCAAGACTTTTATTCCTTCTTACATTTTTTAGGTTGCATGAATTTAAGTGGAAATTGATTCCAACCAGGTTAAAATATGCAGCTTTAGAAGAGCAACAATGTTAGCTAGTTAAATGAAACCGCTGGTTAGCTAGTTGGGTAGGTTAGCATGTGGCTGAATAATTCTATAGAAATATTTTCCAATAACTCAGATTAATAAACACCCTTAAAATCCAGAGGTTTTGTACCACATTCACATTCCCACATGCTGGAATGATGTGAAATGTTTGGACTTTTGGGTTTATTTCTGTAATCGTGTAAACTCTTTGAAGTCTGGACACCGGCGATATAAATCTGCTCCCAGTGGAAGAGGATTTGGGGTTTTTAATGTTTTTTTTACTCCGCTGGACGTCTCATCCTGTTTTCTGCACTCCTCCTCCTGCGGCGCTGCTGAACTCCTCGCTCAGACACTCAGGAAGCTCCTGCATTTAAACTGCATCTGCCAGTGAATGATATTCGTTCTTTCCTAAAAGAGTGTGTGTGTGTGTTAGAGACTCACGGTTGTGTTTGATCCCTTCTTCCTCATCCTCGTTGTCAGGGTCGATGTCCTCGGCCTGCGTGATCCAGTCCAGGTAGCCCTTCAGGTCGTCCTCCATCTGCTGCTTCTCACGGAGTTTCTGGAAATCTCCACGGGCCTTGGCCTTCTCTCGCTCCTTAGAGAACTCACTAAGCTCACACACACATACACACACAGCATGATTAGCACACAAACACACACTGCTGCACTGGGCATTTCCCACATGCATGTACACAATCACGCGCATGCAATGGATGTATAAACTGCACAAATACACAGCGTTAATCCAGGTTCACACTGTAGAAACATGATCTCCGTCTCACACTGTAGGATCTCCGCTGCCAGAATTTCAGACTGTACAACAGTCAAAACACGTCCGAAACGGACAAAGACAAGACGATTCGTCCAAAGTTTTACATCATCAATCAGTCACAGTTCAGAAAACCGCGTTCTCTCGCTAAACAGTAACTAACAGCAAACACACACAATCCTCATTCAGCATTTTCTCTAAAGTAACAGCACAGGATCTCTTCTGGGTAGATAGACAGACAGAGCGAGAGAGAGAGAGAGACAAAGTCATGCATTAGTGCACTAGAGCACCTCCAGTTTCTACCAGCAGGTGTCCTACTCGCCTACTTCGAACAACATCCATCCCGCAGAGGTCATACAGTGAACACAGCTTCAGCATCCTTCACCCAGCTGCACACCACACACACACTCCACACTGTATCCCAGTCCAGAGACTACACCAGAAACAGCTTGAGCTGTGAGTCAGACACTCCAGCATGCTGTGAGACAAAGAAGACGACTTTCTGCTGGAGACCAGTGTGTGTGTCGGGGGGTGTGTGTGTGGGGGGGGGTGTTAAATGTCTCCGTAAGGAGGAGAAACTCCGAGAACTAAAGGACGGACCAAATGAGATTCATCTCATCCAAGGACGAGATGAGAGTGAAGTGTAAAGTAAGGCAGAGGACAGAAAAACTGAAAGGAAAAGATGAGTGTAGAAGGTAGAGAAGTAAAACAGGTGAGATTAAGAGGAGGACTGCAGCGAGGGTGTGATTATTATTAGCTGCGTTTCAGTTCAGTTCCTATCACCAGACGCTTCAGTCGATTGTCTCCTGATCTCCAATTTCTCCTTTCATCTTTCCGTTATCATCACCCTCTCACTGCAGATGTATACACACATCAGGAAGAAGGAAAAGGAGCAGAGGATGGGATGATCACCTGCCGTGAAGTGGTGCAGGTAATTAAAACATCTCCTCGTGGTTTAGCAATGACATCATTACGTTTGGTGGAACAAACTAACATCTTTGATGAAGAAGTGTAAAATCACATATTCAGTAATGTGAAAACTCTGGAGGATATAAAAAACACACACTGGTCTCTTTCCGTCTCTGTTTCTCTCTCTGTCATTCTCTTTCGCTCTCTGTCTGTCTCTCTCTCCCTCTGTTTCCTTTCTCTCAGTCTGTCTCATTCCGTCTCTCGCTCAGTCTCTTTCTCTCTGTCTGTCTGTCTGTCTCTCTCTCTCACTCTGTTTCCTCTCTCTCAGTCTCTCTCATTCCGTCTCTCGCTCAGTCACTTTCTCTTAGTTTCTCTCTCTCTCTCTCTGTTTCCTCTCTCTCAGTCTCTCACCCTGTCTGGCTCTCTCTCTCTCTCTCTCTCTCTCTCAGTCTCTCTCTTTCTCTTAGTCTTTCGCTCAGTCTCTTTCTCTCTGTCTGTCTGTCTGTCTCTCTCTCTCTCTCTTCCTCTTGGTCTCTTTCTCTTTTTTCCACTTGCTTCTGGTGTTGGGGTTTGTTTCCATTTCCTTTCTTTTTTTTTTCTGACTCTTTCTCTCACTCTGACCTTCATCTGTCTACAGTCTGTCTGTCCTACTCCAATGTCTCCACACACTTCCTGCTGTCTGTGCTTTCAGCTGGTCTTTGTCTAAAAACGTGCAGATCAGAGTCCATCACTGATCACATAACTAACACTGATCTGAGAACAGCAGCCCGAATATCAGTCTAGAACATTATTACACACTGAAGTCTCAGACACTCACACACTTTAGAGATTATTCACCAAACACACACACACCACACACATCTTACACACAAACACACACACATCTTACACACACAAACATTAATTTTAACACACCACTCTAATGCACTTAACACACACACATCATACACCACACAACACCACACAACACACAAACATTAAATCTTACACAACACTCTAATGCACTAAACATACACACCTTACACACATCTTACACACACAACACACACATCTTACACACTAAACACACTACACAAACCTAACACATACTTAAAAACCACATAAGTCTCTTTATCCCACTCATCACACTTCTTCTTTTCACTAAACACACCCTTCTTACCCATTACAAACCCAACACACTCTCCTTACCCACTGAGCACACACAGCACACTGCTCTTACCCACTGAACACACACAGCACACTGCTCTTACCCACTGAACACACACACACACTGCTCTTACCCACTGAGCACACACAGCACACTGCTCTTACCCACTGACACACACAGCACCTGCTCTGCTCTTACCCACTGAGCACACACACACAGCACACTGTGCCACTGCTCTTACCCACTGAACACACACAGCACACTGCTCTTACCCACTGAGCACACACACACACTGCTCTTACCCACTGAACACACACAGCACACTGCTCTTACCCACTGAGCACACACAGTGACACACTGCTCTTACCCACTGCACACTGCACCACTGCTCTTACCCACTGAGCACACACAGCACACTGCTCTTACCCACTGAACACACACAGCACACTGCTCTTACCCACTGAACACACACAGCACACTGCTCTTACCCACTGAACACACACACAACACACATGCTCTTGGGACACACTGCTCTTACACTGCTCTTACCACTGACACACACACTGCTGCTCTTACCCACACACACACACAACACTGCTCTTACCCACTGAACACACACACAGCACACCTGCTCTTACCCACTGAACACACACACCCCCCTGCACACACAGCACACACAACTGCTCTTACACACACACACAGCTCCTTACCCACTGAACACACACAGCACACACTCTGCACACCACTGACACACTCTACCCACTGCACACACACACACACACACACACACAGCACCTGCTCCCACTGAACCCACACACACACTGCACACCGCTCTTACCCACTGAGCACACACACAGCACACTGCTCTTACCCACTGAACACACACAGCACACTGCACACTGCTCTTACCCACACTGACACACATGCTCACACACAGCACACTGCTCTTACCCCACTGACCCACTGCACACACAGCACACACTGCCCTCTTACCCACTGAACACACACAGCACACTGCTCTCTTACCCACTGAGCACACACAGCACACTGCTCTTACCACACTGAACACACACCAGCACACTGGCTCTTACCCACTGAGCACACACAGCACACTGCTCTTACCCACTGAACACACACAGCACACTGCTCTTACCCACTGAACACACACAGCACACACACTGCTTACCCACTGAACACACAGCACACACAGCACACTGCTCTTACCCACTGAACACACACAGCACACTGCTCTTACCCACGGACCACACACCGCACACTACCCACTGAGCACACACACACACACACTGCTCTTACCCACTGAACACACACACACACACTGCTCTTACCCAACTGAACACACACACACACTGCTCTTACCCACTGAGCACACACAGCACACTGCACACACCGCCACTCTTACCCACTGAACCACACACAGCACACTGCTCTTACCCACTGCTCTTACCCACACACAACAGCACAATGCACACACTGGCTCTTACAACACACACACACACACTGCTCTTACCCACTGAACACACACAGCACACTGCTCTTACCCACTGAGCACACACACACACTGCTCTTACCCACTGAACACACACACACACTGCTTACCCACTGAACACACACACACTGCTCTTACCCACTGAGCACACACACACCTGCTCTTACCCACTGAGCACACACAGCACACTGCTCTTACCCACTGAGCACACACAGCACACTGCTCTTACCCACTGAACACACACACACACTGCACTGCTCTTACCCACTGAACACACACACACACTGCTCGTACACACACAACTGCACACGAACACACACAGCACCCTGCTCTTACCCACTGAACACACACACAGCACACTGCTCTTACCCACTGAAACACACAACACCACACAGCACACTGCTCTTACCCACTGAACACACACACAGCACACTGCTCTTACCCACTGAACACCACACACAGCACACTGCTCTTACCCACTGAACACACACACACACACTGCTCTTACCCACCTGAACACACACACACACACTTGCTCTTACCCACTGAGCACCACACAGCACCACTGCTCTTACCCACTGAGCACACAAGCACACTGCATTACCCACTGAACACACACAGCACACTGCTCTTACCCACTGAGCACACACAGCACACTGCACACACAGCACCACTCTTTACCCACTGAACACACACAGCACACTGCTCTTACCCACTGAACACACACACACACTGCTCTTACCACACTGAGCACACCACACACACACTGCTCTTACCCACTGAGCACACACAGCACACTGCTCTTACCCACTGAACACACACAGCACACTGCTCTTACCCACTGAGCACACACACACACTGCTCTTACCCACTGAGCACACACACACACTGCCTTACCCCTGCTCTTACCCACTGAACTGCTTACCCACTGAACACACACACACACTGCTCTTAACACCACACAACTGCACACTACTGACCCACACACACACTGAACACACACACACACTGCTCTTACCCACTGAACCAGCACAGCACACTGCTCTTACCATGACACACACAGCACACTGCTCTTACCCACTGAGCACACACAGCACCACTGCTCTTACCCACTGACACACACACACACACACACTGCTCTTACCCACTGACACACCCACACAACACTGAGCACTGAGCACCACAGCACACTGCTCTTACCCACTGAACACACACAGCACACTGCTCTTACCCACTGAACACACACACACACTGCTCTTACCCACTGAGCACACACACAGCACACTGCTCTTACCCACTGAACACACACACACTGCACACTGCACCACACTGCTCATCTTACCCACTGAACACACACACAGCACACTGCTCTTACCCACTGAACACACACACTCTTACCCACTGAGCACACACAGCACACTGCTCTTACCCACTGAGCACACACAGCACACTGCTCTTACCCACTGAGCACACACAGCACACACCCCTGACACACTGCTCTTACCCACCCCACTGAGCACACCCAACACAAGGTTCAAGACGAAAAACGACCCCAAAATGATCAGACTGATAAAGTAGATCCACGGTGTCTCCCGGCCAATCGCGTCGTTCATCTACAGGGATCCAAAAATCAGTGTTACCCCAAAGAAAGAGACACACCCGCAGAGGAGGAATCCCCAATCTCCCAGAGAGTAAACGACGAAGAAGGAAAGCCCACAGTCCAGGCAGACAGACAGACAGAGTGTATGAAGTACAAAGTGTGTGTGAGAGACATAGATTGAAGAAAGCGAACGTCTCACCCACTCAACACTCCCAGAACAAGATTCAGGACGAAGAAAGAGCCGAAGATGACCCAAGCTCACAAAGTACACCCAGGGCAACTCCATCCCCATGGCATCATTCATCTGAGGAGGGCAGGGGCAGAGGGAGGGAGAGAGAGAGACAGCGAGAAAGAGAGGGACAGGGAGAAAGAGACAGGAACAGAAGAAACAGAGGAAGAAGGATGAGGGAATGGAAAAACAGATGGAATTAGGAGGAATGTGTCAGTTCTGAAAAAGTGAGCGGTTAGTGGTGCTATAAGAATTTACGCTTTCATTAATAATTCATCTTATTTCAGTAACAGAAACTCGGATCATCTCCATGGTTTTATCTTTGGAAGTGAACGCGTTGGTCCTGCAGCCAGACACGACTGTGGGATCATCAGGATTCCTGATCTGCTGATAATAGTGTGAAACACCAGGCAGCTGTGCTCCATTAATTTTCGGGGGTTTTTAATGGATCTGGCCTGATGTGACTCTGTATCGAGTTAAAGAATCACAGCGTGTGTTAATGAGCAGTGCAGTCGCAGGCAAAGTCAGATACACAGCAACAAATGCGAGTCCTGAAATAGAAGCTCTGATTTCTGCAGAGAAAGTGATGTGAAGAACCCCCCCACCCCACACACACACACACACACACACACACACACACACACTCACTGCCTGCTGGTGGAAGGATCCAGGTGCGCTGGAGAACGGGTGCAAGGATATCGGTAGGCGTAATAGAATGAGAGATTTGTCTTTCTCTTTCTTTTGGATTGTTTTCTACTGTGTGTGTGTGTGTGTGTGTGTGTGTGTGCGTGTGCGTGCGTGTTATGTGTGGGCTGATCTCTCCATCTCTTTTATTCTAAGCTAGAAGGAGAAATTCTGCTATATCGGAATTTCACCTGATGTAATAGTAACTTTTATGGATTTTAGTTTCTATCCACACACATTATTATATTAAAAATGTTTATTCGTATTTGTATTTTGGCCTCCTGCCCACACGGATCTGCCATTTAACTGCTGAAAACAAAGCCTGTAGAAAACAACCTACAAAATGGAGATGTTCTAAGACCCTGTTGTCCTTGAGATTTGTAGACGTGGACATCTTCAAAAAGCAGGTAAATTGAACTGCTGTTTTTAATAGGATGAGTATAAGGAAAGCTTTGATGTGTAAATTCGCCTCAGCTTAAATAGGAAATAATAAAGGAACAGTTCATCAGAGGAGCTGCAGGAAAGGAGAAATCAGATATTCAGACGTGGAAGTGAGGAGAAAGCACCGAATCACACTAAGCCAGAGGAGTGAGGGAGCGTCCATAATAATCATTCTAATAATAATAATATAATAATAATAATGTCTGTCTAAAGCCTACAGAGAAATGCTTTATAATTATCAGTAAATAAGAGGCGAATGACTGACCCAGTACAGCACATCCGTCCAGCCCTCCATTGTGATACACTGGAACACGGTCAGCATAGCAAACAGGAAGTTGTCGAAGTTGGTGATGCCGCCATTGGGGCCGTTCCAGCCTTCTCTGCACTCGGTGTTGTTTAGGAGGCAGGTTCGACCGTGACCGTTCACCGCGCAGGGCGACGGCTCGTCCTCGGCTATCAGAGCTACAGTACATACACACATTTAACAAGGATAAAGAACCCGTTACAGTCTGCTCTGTAGTCTCTAATGGCTTGTTACAGCAACATTCTGTAAACAGTACAAATACGGACAGCCCTCGACTTTATAGTTACAATACGATGGCGTGACCCTAAACATACACTGAAAAATATCTAACCCAGCTAAATACAACATAAAAAACAGTGTGATTATTATTATATCTACATCCACCGGGTTCACATTAGTTTGTGACGACATCATTGCATTAAGTGACCTTTTCAACACTTTTACCTTTTTCTATATTTTGCTGTACTGATCCCCTGTGTTATAATTTGGTCTGAAATACACCTTGCTGTGTTTTAAAGTAACATCACATACCGAACCGGCCCAAGGCATAAGCAATCTAAGCGACTGGTTTGGAACCCCATGGCCACCAGGGAGCCTCTAGAGTACATGCAATGAACTTCTCTGTCAGTGGACAATTGTCTCTATACTATGTAATATTCAAATTTAAAAAAAAACAACACCACCACAATAATATGTTGGAAATAAAAAAGGGTAAAAATACTGATATGATATAATCGACACAGCCACGACAAATAAAATTAATGATGGGTGTGTTAGCTTGATAGTGTATAAACAGTTAGGAACTGACAATCATTAGTCATATTAGCAGCACTGAGGACGGCCCCTGATGACATACTCTATAAGCCTGCATACAGTCCTTAAGGGCATTATTGAGGGTATATTCTACATCCACTAACTGTATTCCCACTGGGTTTTCCCCCTCGTTACCCCATCTTTACCCCATCATCATTTAAGGATTGTTTAAGGCTGTGCGGCTGCAGTCTGAAGCTCAGTCTGAGACTCACCTGTGCCCGTTACATAGCAGGTGGCGTGCATTTTCCCGAGGAAGAGCTCCAGACCAATAATGGCGTAGATTATAATGACGAAAAGGACCAGCAGAGCGATGTGGAGAAGAGGAACCATGGCTTTAATGATGGAGTTTAACACTACCTGTAAACCTGCAGGTACACACACACACACACACACGATGGGTTAATTAGCAGCCATGGGTAAGGTTTTATTTTATTCAGTTTCGGAGTTTAGAACAGACTGATGGAGACACCTGGATTTACTCTGGTGGTTGGAGTGGTGGTTAGTGTGTGTTATGTGCTATATCACTGTGTGTGCATGATATTTTCCCAGCCCTTTGATGCGCGAGTTCTTTTTTAGTGAAATTCACATGCACGCTCAGAGTTTAACAGCTTGTTTGCTCCTGGGGGACGTGGGGACGTGTGAGCTGTCATATGGTCATGTGGTGTAGCTGTGTTCACTTTAAAAAAATGATTTTGCAGGGTGGGGCAGCCAGTATAACAGCGTAGGTGGGGTAGGGGACATGAGACAGTGTACAGTGTAACAGAGTGACAGTGTAACAGCGTTCTTATTTAGGGTAAAGTCACTAGAGCCACTCACTAGGTACCCCTGAGACCAGACGAAGGGGTCGCAGCACCCTGAAGGCTCGCAGCGCTTTTACGTCGAAGCCTCCCGGTTTGCCTCCATGGCCGTGCGCGGGGGCGGGGCTTCCTGCTCCATGCTGAGCCCCTTCTTTGGTCAGAACTTCTAGGATAACACTGAACAGTCTGCAGTAACATAAACAATTCACACACTTTTAACCATTTTCCTGCTTTGAGACGTTATAAGATTACACCACAACAGATTTTTATCGAGCCTCAGGGCAAAAAAAAACTTTTAGCCACACATTTAGCGTAACAGATACCAACTGGCTAAAATCCAACAAATTTACCATTGTTTTTATTGCAGCGACTTTATCTAAATACTCAGCTAGTTTACCTAGTAATTATACTCTACTATTGTAAATCGATTTTACTGGAATTCACAAGATATTTTTGCTACACATATTCACATAAATGTGTCCCTGTGAGTCTGCTGCCATCTGTTGTTGTGTCCCAACACTTTCTGATACCAGCGAAACGAGTGAGAGTTACTATATGAGACTGAACTGAATGATTCTAATGAATGAAGTCGTTAAGAAATGCTTGTATCCGTATTCATTCCCAGAGCCGATCAAATCATCAGGAAAACCGTGAGGGTTTAATAATCTGACCCTTAACCCGCGAGTCTAAAACAGTTCCACATCATTAACAGCATCAGATCAGAGAGAGAGAGAGAGAGAGAGAGAGAGAGAGACACTGTGATAGACAGGTGCACTCAGTGTGCTTTCCACCGCTTTCTGACCGTCTCACGTCTTACCAGGGGGGGGGGGGGTTCCACCGCTCTGACCGTTCTACAAAAGCACGGTCTAACAGGGAAAGGAAAAAAAGACGGGCGCAGAAGAGGACAAAGAAGGAAAGTGTGTGTGGAAAAAGAAGAACAAAATGAATGACAGAAAGTAATTAGAGAACGTAAAAGAAACAGGAAGAGGAAAGAAGAATGGATCATTAATGCGAGTATGGAGAGATGATGAGTCATTAACAGCCAGGAGACTTGATGTTATTCCTCATGTCTTTTCTTTCTGGGTCATATAGCTGCTTGAAGAGCTCTGGATGTTTATGTGTGTGTGTGTGTGTGTGTGTGTGTGTGTGTGCAGGGAGCATGACTAAAGCAGAGGAGGAGGAGCTCATCCTGAACTGATTTTCCTTTAGAAGCCGACAGGAAAACGACAGGAGAACATGTGACTGTGGTGAATTAATGCATCCGAGTCGAAGATTGAAATCAGCTCTCACCTGAAAACAGTCCTGACACAACAGGACCTGTATGACATCACCACACACACACACACACACACAGCTCTCTTTCTCTCTCACCAAACATCATGTGTTGTAGCTTCCACTGGTATGTGTGTGTGTGTGTGTGTTCAGTGCTCGTTTTCAATGGTGTCACACAGCTGAGCTGTTATGATAAATATTCCGATATAAAACAGTTCAGGTCACTTTATCAGACGGAATCACAGTGAAATCCGTTGTAAAAACAGGACTGGATTTTCCCAGGGTTCCTCACCCGATGACGACGATGACGAAGTCCAGCATGTTCCAGCCGTTCCTGACGTAGGCGTTCTGATGCATGACTAATCCGTACGCTATGATCTTCAGAAAGGTCTCGATGGTGAAGATGATGAGGAAGGCGTATTCCACCGTTTCCTAGACATCAGACAGGGAAAAATATAGAGATCAATTACAGTTACAGGTAAAATAACAATCTAATGTCATAACTTACAAATCAATGACTACATCTACTGGAGTCACATGACCAGGACAGAGTTTCATTGGACATAATAAAAAATAAATCTCTTTAAAGAAAGTCACCAACATCAAAACAGTTACAGGTGTGTGTGTGTGTGTGTGTGTATGACAGAGAACATCTCTCTCTTTTCTCTCTTTTCTGTCTCTCCTTTTTCTTTATCTCTTTTCTATTTTATGTCTGGATTTGTAACAAATATTTTAAGATTTACAAGAAACAATAAGATTTACAAAAAACAACCACACACACAGTGCAGACCTACAGTAAAATTTACATGCACGCATGTGTGCGCAGTCACACACACACACACACACACACACACACACACACGTTCCCCTAGAGAGAGAGGAATTCTCTGACCATCTGCTCAAAACGCACAACCTTCAGAGATTATATAACAAATAAAACGACTCGTCATGGATCTGCTTTACTCTTGGAACAGTCAGGATTAAATGTTCTTTTAATGCTTCTCATAAAGTGCAGCTAACTGCTCCACACACACACACACACACACACACACTGCTGCGTTCATGGAAAAGGAGAAATAAATACACCCATTTAGGTCCAACAGCTCATCATGTCCCTCTCGTTAATTTCTTGTCTGATCTTTGCATGACTTTACAGGGACATAGTGGGATTTGAACCAGCAACCTTCTGACTACCAATCCAACAGATAAACCACTGAGCTGCTGGTTGTGCTGTGTGATTGTGTAGTTTATTATTATCTGAATTATACTATGATACTATGGCGGTGTTTCCACATTTAACTCATCTATACTGTATGTAGAAACACTGATTCAGTGCCGTGTGTTAATGTTACATTTACATTGGGAAACGAACCAACACACAACATCAGGACTCAGAGAACTATTTGGGGAAATCAGGACTTCTATCTGCTCTTTTTCATCTATATTTTGTTGAAATGATTCCGGATTAAACAGAACAGAACAGAACTTTGGCTATGATCACATGGTGATGTGGGGAAAAACTCCACGACCTTCAGGATTTTAAAGGTGTCTGTTTACAGCCCTCACTGTACCACTCGATCTACTCAACTAAACGTTAGCTTCAGGTTCAAACAGCAGGCTGGTCTGCTCTTCCTCATAACCTGTTTTGAGGACCAGGACATTTTGGTTCGAATCCCTGTTTCACTGGTGTGATAAAGATGACCGAAGCAGACATGTTGGGGTAAAGTTTTTACACTTAACGGTTCTCCTGTGGTAGCCTGGCGGTTCCACACATGGTCTTTAAACCATGATGTTGCAGGATCAAGCCCAGCTTTTGTTCTGTTAGGTTAGTTTTGGGGGACAGAAGTGATCATTTCTATTAAACAGGGTAACGACTCATCTCTCTGTGGCTCACATGGTTGATGTGTTGCCCTTTGGAGCAAAAGATTGCAGGTTCGAACCCGGCTGTGGGCTTTAAAAACAATCTTTATGTGGGTTGTTTTTTGGTAAAAGTAACAGTTGAACCGATGAGTTCTGGTTCTGTGTGTCGGACTTTGTTGTTTGGTGGCATAAAGAGATGAACAAACTCCTCAGTCACCAAACCTCCAGCCTGGTTCCTTCATTCTGCAGCAGGGCAGCGGTTTTAGCCGAGTTCTAATCCCATCTCTCTTTGCTGTCTTTTGTAAAAGAACCCTGCTCAGTCCTGTAATAGTGGAAACTACCAGTGCAGAGGGCAGGAGTTACTCTGTTTGATCGTAGTCTGGTGGTTAGAGGGGTAGCCTTTGGTGTAAAACATTGTAGGTTCAAATCCACCTGCTGCTATAATGTTGTATTGGGGTTTTAAAAAAAGAACAACAGAGAAGATCCAACCAAGCAGCCTGGTTCTGTGATAATCAGGTGGTTAGAACCCTTGTCTTAGACCCATAACATCATGGGTTCAAATCTTTGGTTAAAATTTCACAAGAACAGGAAAAGCCAAATGTATTTATTTTTATGTAATTTTTTATTTAAAAAAGAAGCAACTATCAGAATAGTTAGTTAGTTAGTTAGTGAGATAGTGAGTGAGTGTGTGTGTGTGTGTGTGTGTGTGTGTGTGTGTGTGTGTGTGTGTGTGTGTGTGTGTGTGTGTGTGTGTGTGTGTGTGTGTGTGTGTGTGTGTGTGTGTGTGTGTGTGTGTGTGTGTGTTTTTGGGAGATGACACTTTATCCACAACACTGTTCCCTACAGGCTGTTTGTTCTGTTGTGGTACAGTGAATAAACATATGCTTTTTAAAACAGGGCATTGTTGGTTCAAGTCCCACTTTTGCTTTATTTGATTGGGGTGAAAATATCACATATGACGTGTCCTTTAAAATAAGATACTTCACTCAACGTGCTTTCCAGAGCTGACGGCTCCTCTGAAATGGCTTACAGGTTAAGCATCATAAGCTTTAAAGCACAATGTTGCTGGTTCGAGTCTCACAACTGTAAGTTTATGTTTTTTTAGATATTAACAAATTACACAAGAGATAAAAAGGGCTCAAACCTTGTTGCTTCCAAAACGGTCCAGCGGTTAGAGATACAAACTCTAACTCATAATGTTGCTGGTTCAAATCCCAACTTTTGTATCAGTCTAATATTTGGGTCACAAAGAAAATAGCTTTAAAAGCAGCACCAACTATGAGCTGCTGTAGCCTAGTGGTTAGAGACGAGGACGAGGACTCAAAACCAAAACATTGCTGGTTCACGTCTTGCTTTTGGACATTTTATTATGGTAATAATAAAAGATATCTAAGCTGAAAGAGTTTATGAAAACACACCCTCACCGGAGATTCCCTAGCTCACTGAGTTGAGCAGCACACAGTAGTGTGTGAGGTTGTGGGTTCAAACCTCATCCATACCAAACGGCAAAAAAATGTGATGGTGTTGGGAGCGGAAAAGGAAAGTGTGAAACACACAACCTGAGTGGCAAAAAATAAGAACCATGTGATGTGGAGTGAAAGACAAACTGGGTGTGAACATGAGAGACAAAAAGACACTCTAAAACACAGGAAGTGGGGCAAACCTGTAAAAGCATGCAAAGGGTGATAGCTGGACACACACTTGGAAAACAAAGTGAGAGCAAGAAGCATGGTGTGCAAGACAGTGCAAGAGAGAGAGAGAGTGTGTGTGTGTGTGTGAAACACCACAGCAGAAATGAGAAGGCAGGAGAAAACACCCTTACACAGGAAAAGAGAATGCAAACAAGAGAGAATTATTTTTTTTTTTTTTTTAACCAGAATACACAAATTCGCTACTCAGCCACCTCACTCTTATTTACCACCACCACCACACCACTACCACACATTCACCACCCAGCATACACACATCTGAACCATGTCAGGCTAGAGCTGGGCTTGAACCAGCAACCTCTCCCATCAGAGGCCAGCACATTCCCACTTTACCACAGAACCACACAAAGAAAATCGGTGTCTCTTCGTAATTATAGCTTTCACAAGGAAAAAAAAACACAATTAAAAAAAATATAATAATTCCCAACATTTTTTCATGTCGGATTTAATTATTCAATTTTTAACCTAAAGAAAAAATGCAAACAATTACATACATCATCATACCCAGCAGCATTTCAGCCTATAAACAAACCGACCCGAACAATTCCAAATTCGCACCATCGCACAACAATTCCCACCGCGAGCCAATCAGAGCCTCAGTGTGTTTATTCTGCAAAACAAATACAACTCACATAGTGACACAAAGCAAAGAAACCGATTGTATTCAAAGAAATCTAATCAAATGTGAGTATCAAAATACTCACACACACACACACACACGCAAAAAAAAAACCCCAAAACTTTATAATAGAGGAAAAACTTCAAACCAGACTTCGCACAATGCACGAGCAAAACACACTGCTCCATTACAGGAGGTCCTGAGAACAAACAAATCCTCATAAAGACATCCAGAAAAATCATAGACAGAAAAAATCACAGAAAAATCACACACTAAATTCACTTCCTAACAAACAACAACTAAAACGGTCAGAAATGAAACACTGGAGAAAACTGAGGACAAGCTGAAACAATCACACCACCTCCATGTCCCTGTGATCCCTCACAGCAGATCAGCAGGATCACAGCCTACCTGAGTCACCTCATCCCCACCATCCCCCCACCCCCCCACCCCCATCAGGGCAACTCGCTTTTTTTCCTCAGTTGGCCTGTGGAATCAGGGGTCCAGCAGCTGGCGGGAAAATATAAAAAGCTGAAAGTTTCCTGAACCTCCCAGCAGATCCACAGACACACTAGAGAGAGTTCAGCACCAGGGTGCTAATTAGCTGCACACTGCACACCTGAAAGCAGTCCATCAGTGTGTGTGTGTGTGTGTGTGTGTGTGTGTGAGTGAGAGAAGAGGAACCGAGTCCCCGTCCCCACCGACAAAAGCATCGTCCCCACCGGATTTTAGTCAAATCCAGTGATAACAACACAAAACACACGGTGTAAGATCAAAGTGTGTGTTGGTCTGGTGTTCACTGAAAATAGATTGAAGCACTTAACCAGGTATCAGAGAGGTGTGTGTGTGTGTGTGTGTGTGTGTGTGTTTTCTGCTGCTGCAGTAACAGGACTAGAGGCTGATAATGTGGAGAAAAAGTACAAGACTTCAAGAGAAAAATCTCTGCTAAAATACACACCCTGTAAACACTCCGACTGTCACACACTGTCACACACACACACATGCCAGTGATCAACTCATCCACTACAACAACTTTTTCACACACACACAAACATTAAACACACTGACAAACAGCAGGACAGTGTCCCTGTGCACAAATCCTCTGATCTCCATGAGCACATGCTGTGTTCTGATTGGAGGAGAAGAACTCTCATGTCCTGTACAGAGTCCTGATTCTGACTCCACCCCTTTAAACTGGACACCACTGGCATGAACTGGAACCCCGACTGAATCCCAGACCTCCAAACCTCAACATTAGTGTCTGATCTCATTAATACTATTGGAACTGAATGATCAAACCCACACAGTCACATGACCCACACAGTCACATGACCCACACAGTCACCTAATCTAGTGGAAAACCTGTACA
>VCAZ01000249.1:135000-172500 GCA_005784505.1 Bagarius yarrelli
CGCCGGCTCAGTGTGTGTGTGTGTGTGCGTTCATCCGGGAGCCAATCAGAACTCGTTTTGATCATTGTTTCGATAGTTAACTCACAAACCGATGTCACTATCAGGTTGACACGTCAGACCAGGTAAACGAGTCGATTGACGAAAAATCAATACTACTACTACTACTACTAATAATAATAATAATAGTAATAATAATAATAGTAATAATAGATTTGTTTATATAGGTAGGGGCGTCCCATTGGGTGTGTGGAACTGCGAGCATTTATCTATTCCGTCTAACTGAAGGACTGGTGTGACACGTCCATCACTAATACACTGTTTGTCCTTTTAGCAGCAGATCCATCCTACACACAAGCTGAGGGGCTTTAACATAACCGTGTGTGTGTGTGTGTGTTTGTATGTGTGTGTGTGTTTTTGAGCAATTTACCCGCGTACCTATAAGTTAATTATTTATTAATGTTTGCACTAAAGAAAACCTGAGACAGGTCACAGTGAAAGCCATTTCATACACACACGCACACACGCACACACACATGCAGGCTTCTAAAATAACACACATTAAAAATTCCTCTATAGCAATTAAATAAAAATACTCTGTATGTAAACACATGGACATGCCCCCCTCTCTCTTACACACACACACACACACACACACACGTTCAGACAAAGAGCAGTGGGGTGTTAGGCCATGAGACGTAAATAAGCGGGTAGCTAAGTGATTAAATACACTGTTCAGGCATCACCCCGACTGAGGGCTGCAGGCATGGCCAACCTCCCTTATGAACACACACAAACACACACACACGCACACAGAAAAGTGTATGTAATTTTGTAGTAAAAGAAGAAGCAGATAAACACAAAGGATATATTGCATGTATGTGTTTTTACGTGTGTGTGTGTGTGTGTGTGTGTAAACAGTGAGGTGTGTGAGGTGTAGTGGCTCTGAAAAAGCCACAGCAGTCTAAAGAGCATCCTCCAAACCACTGACCTTTCAACAGGACGCCAGTCTGTCTGCCAGTCTGTGTGTGTGTGTGTGTGTGTGTGTGTGTGTGTGTGTGTGTAAACAGGTGAGCCTGGGAAAATTGAGTGTAATAGCAGCAGAGGTGATGATGTGTACATAGTTCATTTGCAACAGTATAGTAAATCATCCAGCATGTACCTGTGTACCTTGCACCTCCACATCACACCACACACACACACACACACACTCACACACACACACACACACACACACACACACACACACACACACACACAATACATTTTGTTTCTGTCAGTCTCAGTGAAGGGGTGTGGCCTGATTTTCAGTTTATGCTTTTTAACTTTTTTATCTTCTCTGGACGTCTTTAATCATTTATAACCTGCTGTAAGTGTGTTTGGAATGTGATAGTAAACCTTTAATGTGATTATAATAGTGGAGGTAATGGTGGGAGTGATTATGGTAGTGATGGTGGTTGTGATGGTGGTTTTGATGGTGTTAGTGATGGTGGGAGTGATGGTGGTTGTGATTATGGTAGTGATGGAGGTTTTGATGGTGGTTGTGATGGTGGTTGTGATAATGGTAGTGATGGTGGTTGTGATGGTGGTTGTGATGGTGGGAGTGATGGTGGTTTGTGATTATGGCAGTGATGGTGGGTTGTGAGTGGTGGTTGTGATGGTGGTAGTGATGGTGGTTGTGATGGTGGTTGTGATGGTGGTTGCATGGTGGTTATGTGGTGGTTGTGATGGGGGTGTGATGGCGGTTAAGATGATGGTTTGTGATGGTGGTTGTGATGGCGGTTAGTGATGGTGGTTGTGATGGGGTGGTAGTGATGGTGGTTGTGATGTGGTAGTGATGGTGGTTGTGATGGTGGTTGTGATGGTGGTTGTGATAGTGGTTGTGATGGTGGTTGTGATGGTGGTTGTGATGGGCGGTTGTGATAGCGGTTTGTGATGGCGGTTAAAATGATGGTTTGTTGTGATGGCGGTTGTGATGGCGGTTGTGATGGTGGTTGTGACGGTGGTTGTGATGGTGATAGTGATGGTGGTAGTGATAGTAGTTGTGATGGTGGTTGTGATAGTGGTAGTGATGGTGATTGTGATGATGGTTGTGTGATGGTGGTTGTGATGGCGGTTATGATGGCGGTGTGTGATGGCGGTTATGATGATGGTTGTGATGGTGTTTGTGATGGCGGGTTGTGATGGTGGTAGTGATGGGGTGTAGTGATGGTGTTTGTGATGGTGGTAGTGATGGTGATTGTAATGGTGGTTGTGATGGTGTTGTTGTGATGGCGGGTTATGATGGCGGTTGTGATGGCGGTTTATGATGATGGTTGTGATGGTGTTTGTCATGGCGGTTGTGATGGTGGTAGTGATGGTGGTAGTGATGGGGGTTCTGATGGTGGTACTGATGGTGGTACTGATGGGGGTAGTAGTGATGGTGTTTTGTGATGGTGGTAGTGATGATGGTTGTGATGGTGTTTGTGATGGCGGTTGTGATGGTGGTAGTGATTGGTGGTAGTGATGGTGGTAGTGATGGGGGGTTCTGATGGTGGTACTGATGGTGGTACTGATGGTGGTAGTGATGGGGGTAGTGATGGTGTTTGTGATGGTGGTAGTGATGGTGATTGTAATGGTGGTTGTGATGGTGGCTTATGATACGGTTTTTAATGCATCGACTAAACGCTGAGTCTGATTCACAGTAAAGTAAACCTTTAATGTGATTATAATAGTGGAGGTAATGGTGGGAGTGATGGTGGTTGTGATTATGGTAGTGATTATGGTAGTGATGGTGGTTGTGATGGTGGTTTTGATGGTGTTAGTGATGGGTGGGAGTGATGGTGGTTGTGATTATGGTTAGTGATGGGAGGTTGTGATGTGGTTGTGTGGTGGGGTGGATTGGTGGTTGGTAGTGATGGTGGTAGTGATGGTGGGAGTGATGGTGGTTTGTGATTATGGCAGTGATGGTGGTTGTGATGGTGGTGTGATGGTGTAGTGATGGTGGTTTGGATGGTTGGTGTGATGCGGTTAAGATGATGGTTGTGATGGTGGGTTGTGATGGCGGTAGTGATGGTGTGGTGATGGTGGTAGTGAGGATGGTGGGTGATGATAGTGGTAGTTTGATGGTGGTTGTGATGGTGGTTGTGATGGCGGTGGTGATAGTGGTTGTGATGGGTGGTTGTGATGGTGGGTTGTGATGGCGGTTTGTGATAGCGGTTGTGATGGCGGTTTAAAATGATGTTGTGATGGCGGTTGTGATGGCGGTTGTGATGGTGGTTGTGACGGTGGTTTGTGATGGTGATAGTGATGGTGGTATAGGATAGTAGTTGTGATGGTGGTTGTGATAGTGGTAGTGATGGTGATTGTGATGATGGTTTGTGATGGTGGTTGTGATGGCGGTTATGATGGCGTTTTGTGATGGCGGTTATGATGATGGTTGTGATGGTGTTTTTGTGATGGCGGTTGTGATGGTGGTAGTGATGGGGTAGTGATGGTGTTTTGTGATGGTGGTAGTGATGGTGATTGTAATGGTGGTTGTGATGGTGGTTGTGATGGGCGGTTTTATGATGGCGGTTGTGATGGCGGTTATGATGATGGTTGTGATGGTGTTTGTTGTCATGGCGGTTGTGATGGTGGTAGTGATGGTGGTAGTGATGGGGGTTGTGATGGTGGTTATGATGGTGGTAGTGATGGTGGTAGTGATAGTGGTTGTGATGGTGGTTGTGATGGTGGTTGTGATGGTGGTTGTGATGGTGGTTGTGATGGTGGTTGTGATGGTGGTAGTGATGGTGGTAGTGATGGGGGGATGGGGGTTCTGATGGTGGTACTGATGGTGGTACTGATGGTGGTAGTGGATGGGGGTAGTGATGGTGTTTGTTTGTGATGGTGGTAGTGATGGTGATTGTTAATGGTGGTTGTGATGGTGGCTTATGATACGGTAATTAATTACTTTTTGCATGGTTTAATGCATCGACTAAACGCTGAGTCTGATTCACAAGATGCTTAGGAGGAAATGTTAACCCACATCCTACATCACAGCACTTGGGGAGGCTACCAGTGAAGTGTGTGATACTGCACATGCTGTGTTTCTGATGAAACACTCACCTGCTGTGGTAACACACACACACACACACACACACACTCAGACTGCAGGTATCAGGCAGGCTTAGGACCAATAATATTCAATATACACACACAGAGTTCAACAATAAATAAAAGATCTCTCTCTCTCTCTCTCTGTCCGTCTCTCTCTCTCTCTCTCTCTCTCTCTCTCTCTCTGTGGTCTCTGTCTCTCTCTCTCTCTGTGTCTCTCTCTCTCTCTCTGTGTCTCTGTCTCTCTCTGTCTCTCTCTCTCTCTATGTGTCTCTGTCTCTCTCTGTCTCTCTCATTTTCTCTTGATTTAAATCAATTTGTGGTTTTTTGTTTAAAAGCTAACCTTCAGTGTTTTGTGATGATGATGATGATGATATATACAGTATTTGATGTGTTTGTGATGATGATGATGACGATGATGATGATGATGATGATGTATACAGTATTTGATGTGTTTGTGATGATGATGATGATGTATACAGTATTTGATGTGTTTGTGATGATGATGATGATGATGATATATACAGTATTTGATGTGTTTGTGATGATGATGATGATGATGATTATACAGTATTTAATGTGTTGTGATGATGATGAGGATGATGATGACGATATACAGATGATGATTGTTTTATGATGATGAGGATGATGATTATTGTGATGTTTGTTATGATGATGATGATGATGATGATATATACAGTTTTTGGTGTGTTTGTGATGATGATGTGATGATGATGAGCTATATACAGTTTTTTGGTGTGTTTGTGATGAGGGATGATGATGATATATACAGTATTTAATGTGTTTGTGATGATGATGATGATGATGATATATACAGTATTTGATGTGTTTGTGATGATGATGATGATGATGATATATACAGTATTTTGTGTTTTGTGATGATGCATGATGATGATGATGATGATGATATACGTATTTGGTGTGTTTGTGATGACTGATGATGATGATGATATAGACAGTTTTTGATGTGTTTGTGATGATGATGATGATGATGATGAGAATTATATATACAGTATTTGGTGTGTTTTGTGATGATGATGATGCTGCGATGATGATCTGATACAGATGATGATGATGATGAGATTGATGTGATGATGATGATATATATGCAGTATTTGGTGTGTTTGTGATGATGATGATGCATGATGAATGATGATGGGGATGATATGATACAGATATTGTGTTGTGATGATGATGATGATGATGATGATGATATGTATTTGATGATGTGATGATGAGGATATATACAGTATTTGGTGTGTTTGTGATGATGATGATGATGATGATGATGATATATACCAGTATTTGATGTGTTTGTTGCTGCTGATGATGATACGATGATGATGATGATAATGGATATATACAGTATTTGGTGTGTTTGTGATGATGATGACGATGATGATGATGAATGATGATATATATACAGTTTTTGGTGTGTTTGTGATGATGATGATGATGATGATGATATATATACAGTTTTTGGTGTGTTTGTGATGATGAGGATGATGATGATGATGAGATATATACAGTATTTGGTGTGTTTGTTGTGATGATGATGAATGATGATGATGATATGATGATATATACAGTATTTTGGTGTGTTTTGTTGATGATTAGATGATGATGATGATGATGATGATCGATACAGTATTTTGGTGTTGTTTTGATGACGATGATGGATGATGATGATTATACAGTATTTGATGTGTTTGTGATTGATGCTGATGATGATGATGATGATGATGATGCTGAATATACAGTATTTTGAGTGTTTGTGATGATGATGGACGATGATGATGATGAGATGATATACAGTATTTGGTGTGTTTTGATGATGATGATGATGATGATGATGATGATGATATATACAGTATTTGATGTTGTGTTGTGATGATGGCTGATGGTGATGATGATGATGATGAATACGTTTTGTGATGATGATGATGATATGACTGAGTATTTGGTGTGTTTTGTGCCTGCGATGATGATGATGATGATGATGATATATACAGTATTTTGATGTGTTTGTGATGATGATGATGAGATGATGACGATGTGATGAGATGATTATGATGATGATATATATACAGTATTTGGTGTGGTTTTGATGTGATGATGATGACGATGATGATGATGATGATATATACAGTACCGTGTTTGTGATGTGATTTGATGATGATGATGTGATGATGATGATGATGATTATACAGTTTTTGGTGTGTTGTGACTGATGATGAGATGATGACGATGATGATGATGATGATGATATATACAGATTTGGTGTATGATTGATGTGTTTTGTGATATGATGATGATGATGATGATGATGATGATTATGATACAGTATTTGATGTGTTTGTGATGAATGATGATGATGGATGATATACAGTATTTGATGTGTTTGTGATGATGATGACATGATGACATGATGATGATGATGATATATACAGTTTTGGTGTGTTTGTGATGATGATGATGATGATGATGATATCTCCCGATATGATACACAGTTTTTGATGTGTGTTGTGATGATGATGACGATTGATGATGATGATGATGATATATCTGATATATATCAGTATTTTGGTGTGTTGTGATGTGATGACGATGATGATGATGGATATATACAGTTTTTGATGTGTTTGTGATGATGATGATGATGATGATGATGATGATATACAGTATTTTTGTGATGTGATGATGATGATGATGATGATGATGGGGATGATGATGATGTGATGATGATGATGATGATATATACAGTATTTTGTGATGATGTTTGTGATGATGATGATGATGGATGATGATGATGATGATGATGATATACAGTTTTGGTGTGTTTTTGTTGATGATGTGTGTGTGATGGAATGATGATGATGATGATGATGATGAGATGTATACAGTATTTGGTGTGTTTTGTATGATATGATATATGATGATATATACATATACAGTGATGATGATTGGTGGGTTTGTTATGTGATTGTGTGTGATGATGATGATGATGTGATGATGATATATACAGTTTTTGGTGTGTTGTGATGATGATGACAATGATGATGATGATGATGATGTCTACAGTTTTTGATGTGTTTGTGATGATGATGACAATGATGATGATGATGATGATATATACAGTACGTATTTGATGTGTTTGTGATGATGATGATGATGATGACGATGATGATGATGATGATATATACAGTATTTGATGTGTTTTGTGTGCTGATGATGACGATGATGGTGATGATGATGATGTATACAGTATTGGTGTGTTTTGTGATGATGATGATGATGATGATATATACAGTATTTTGATGTGTTTGTGATGATGATGACGATGATGATGATGATGATATATACGATGATGATATATACAGTATTTGGTGTTTGTGATGATGAGATGATGATCTATACAGTTATGTGTGTGTGATGATGATGATGATGATGATGGTGTTTTGTGATGATATACAGTATTTGAGTTTTGTGATGATGTTTGTGATGATGATGATGATGATGATATATACAGTATTTGATTTGTGTTTGTGATGATGATGATGATGATGATGATGATATATACAGTTTTGGTGTGTTTGTGATGATGATGATGATATGTGATGATGATGATTATACAGTTTTTGATGTGTTTGATGATAATGATGATGATGTATGTATGATGATGATACAGTATTTAAATGTGTTTGTGATGATGATGACGATGATGATGATGATGATATACAGTATTTGAATGTGTTTTGTGATGATGATGATGATGATGATGATGTATACAGTTATTTGGTTTGTGTGTTTGTGATGATGATGATGATGATGATGATGATGATGATGATGAATCTCTAATACAGTCTTGATGTGTTTTGTGATGATGATGACGATGATGATGATGATGATGATGATGATATATACAGTATTTGGTGTGTTTTGTGTGATGATGATGATGATGACGATGATGATATATCAGTACTGTGTGATTGATGTGTGTGTGTTTTGCTGATGATGATGATGATGATGATGATATATACCAGTTTTTGTGGTGTTTGTGATGAGAGATGGTGATGATGCATGATGATATAACAGTAGTTTTTGGTGTGTTTGTGATGATGTGATGATGATTGATGATGCTATATCAGTATTTGATGATGTTTTGGATGATGATGATGATGATGATGATGATATATACAGTATTTTGGTTGTTTGTTGATGATGATGATGATGATGATGATGATGATATCTACAGTATTTGATGTGTTTGTGTGATGATTGGATGATGCGATGATGATGAGATGCTATGATTTACGTATTGGTGTGTTTGTGATGCTGATGATGATATATACTGATGATGATGATGATGATGTATACAGTATTTGGTGTGTTTTGTGATGATGATGCGATGATGATGATGATGATATATACAGTATGTGATGTGAATTGTGATGATGATGACGATGATGGTGATTGATGATGATGTGTGATACAGTATTTGGTTGTGTGTTTTGTGCTGATGATGACGATGATGATGATGATGTTATATGATGAGTATACAGTTTGGTGTGTTTTGTGATGATGATGATGATGATGATGATGATGATATATACAGTTTTGTATGTTTTGTGATGTTGTGATGATGATGATGATGATGTGATGTGATGATGATGTTTGTGATGTATTGTGTATTGATGTGATATGATGGATGATGATGATATATACAGTATTTTGATGTGTTTGTGATGATGATGATGATATATTACAGATGATGATGATGATGATGATGATATACAGTATTTGATGTGTTTGTGATGATGATGATTACGATTTGATAATGGGTGATGATGATGATGTATACAGTATTTGGTGTGTGTTTGTGATGATGATGATGATGATGATGTATATATTGAGTATTTATGATTGTGTTTGTGATGATGATGATGACGATGATGTGTGATGATGATGATATATACAGTATTTGGTGTGTTTTGTGATGATGATGATGATGTATAATACAGTATTGAGTATTTGATGTGTTGTGATGATGATGATGATGATGATGATGATGATATATACAGTTTTGATGTGTTTGTGATGATGATGATGATATATACAGTATTAATGTGTTTGTGATGATGATGACGATGATGGTGATGATGATGATGATGATATATACAGTATTTGGTGTGTTTGTGATGATGATGATGATGATATACAATATTTAATGTGTTTGTGATGATGATGACGATGATGGTGATGATGATGATGTATACAGTATTTGGTGTGTTTGATTGTGATGATGATGATGATGTATACAGTATTTGATGTGTTTGTGTGATGATGATGATGATGATGATGATGATGATGACATGTATACAGTTTTGGATGTGTTTGTGATGATGATGATGATGATGATGATATATACAATATTTATGTGTTGTGATGATGATGACGATGATGGATGATGATGATGTGATGTATAACAGTATTTGGTGTGTTTTTGATGATGATGACATATACAATTGAATGTGTTGTGATGATGATGACGATGATGGTGATGATGATGATTATACAGTATTGGTGTTTTGTGTGATGATGATGATGATGATGATATATACAATATTTAATGTGTTTGTGATGATGATGACGATGATGGTGAGATGATGATGTATTTGATGATGATGATGATGTATGCAGTATTATATGTGATGTGATGATGATGATGATGATGATGATGATGATGATGATGATGATATATACCAGTATTTATGGGTGTGTTTGATGTGATGACAAGCTGATGATGATGATGATTGTACAGTATTTGAATGTGTTGTGTGATGATGATGATGATGGTGATGATGATGATGATATATACAGTATTTGGGTGTTTGTGTGTGATGTGATGATGATGATGATATATACAGTATTGATGTGTTTGTGATGATGATGACGATGATGGTGATGATGATGTATTATACAGTATTTGGTTTTGTGTTGATGATGATGATGATGATGATATATACAGTATGTGTGTGTGTTTGATGATGATTGATGATGATGATGATGATATGATACGATATTGTGTTGTGATGATATGAGACGAGATGATGATGATGGATGATATATACAGTATTGTTTGTGATGATGATGACGATGATGGTGATATGATGATGTATACAGTATTTTGGTGTGTTTTGTGATGATGATGATGATGATATATACAGTATTTAATGTGTTTGTGATGATGATGACGATGATGGTGATGATGAGATGTATACAGTATTTGGTGTGTTTTGTGATGATGATGATGATATATATCAGTATTTAATGTGTTTGTGATGATGATGATGATGATGATGGTGATGATGATGATGTATACAGTATACATTTGATGTGTGATGATGTGATGATGATGATGATGATGATGATGATGCATATACAGTATTTAATGTGGTTTGTGATGATGATGACGATGATGGTGATGATGATGATGTATACAGTATTTGGTGTGTT
This sequence comes from Bagarius yarrelli, assembly GCA_005784505.1. Classification (NCBI taxonomy): domain Eukaryota; kingdom Metazoa; phylum Chordata; class Actinopteri; order Siluriformes; family Sisoridae; genus Bagarius; species Bagarius yarrelli. The sequence goes on from VCAZ01000249.1 coordinate 145,609, forward strand.
TGATGTGATGATGATGATGATGGTGTGATGATGATGATGGTATACAGTATTTGATGTGTTTGTGATGATGATGATGATGATGATGATATATACAGTATTTGATGTGTTGTGATGATGATGACGATGATGATGTGATGATGATGATGATGATGATACTACAGTTTTGGTGTGTTTTGTGATGATGATGATGATGACGATGATGATGGATATATACAGTATTTGGTGTGTTTGTGATGATGATGATGATGATGATGATGGTGATGTATGATGATGTATACAGTATTTGATGTGTTTGTGATGATGATGATGATGATATATACAGTATTTGATGTGTTTGTGATGATGATGATGATGATGATATATACAGTATTTGATGTGTTTGTGATGATGATGACGATGATGATGATGATGATGTATACAGTATTTGATGTGTTTGTGATGATGATGATGATGATGATGATATTACAGTATTTGATGTGTTTGTGATGATGATGATGATGATATATACAGTATTTGATGTGTTTGTGATGATGATGATGGTGATGATGATGTATACAGTATTTGATGATGATGATGATGATGATATATGATGATGATTGATGATAATACAGTATTTGATGATGTTTGATGATGATGATGATGGTGATGATGATATATATATAACAGTATTTGATGTTTGTGATGATGATGATGATGATGATGATATATACAGTTTTTGATGTGATTGTGATGATGATGACGATGATGATGATGATGATGATGTATACAGTATTTGGTGTGTAGTTGTTTGGTTTATGTTGTGTGTTGATAGTGTGCACTGACTCCAGAGTGTTTCACTCTATGAGTTCTGTCCTAATAGGAGATTGAACAGCTGCCTTGTTTCGTCTCGCCTCGTATTCAGAGAGACACAATACGTCACCGCTGATTCACCATTTACCATTCACACACACAAACACACACACACACACACACACACACACAAACACACACACAAACAAACACACACACACACAGCACTTTCCTGAATGCGATACAATCACAGCTATTCAGCACAACAGTTAGCGGGAGGTGGTAAAAGAGAAGACGTGCTCGTAAATGGACAGACGTTCATGTGAGACGTCGTTACCATGTGACAAACAAGTAACATCTTTGAGTAGGAGTGGATTAACGACAGCATTATTTACCACCACACTTTAAGCCACTTCCTGATTTCAGTGTGGAGGGTGGACGTCCTGCCAAGCAGCAGCTCTGAGCTCCAGAGGACACGAGCACAGCTGCATGAGATCTGCAGCTCTGCACACGAATCAGCATCTCGTGGGTCTTTGTTTTAGAAGAAAATCACAGAAAATCTTTGGACAAAACTTGGCGAGTCGAGTAAAACACACACACCGAACACTTTTATAGCAGTGAGAAAGCTCCAGTCCCAGTCGAAAACCATGAACCATATTGATAAAGACACTATTCATGCAGTGTTAAAGCTACAGTCTTTCCTTTTTAACCAGTGTTCCTGTAATCATCTACAACCCGACACAACAGCAGCTCCACCCCTTTTTCATAATGTGTAGGCAGTTATTTCACTTCCTAAACAAAACGTTTTAAAACACTGCAAACCGCAGTAAACTTTAAACTTTACAGACCGCTGCTTTAAACTTTACAGACCGCTGCTTTAAACTTTACAGACCGCTGCTTTAAACTTTACAGACCGCTGCTTTAAACTTTACAAACCGCTGCTTTAAAACCCGCAGCTTTAAACTTTACAGACCGCAGCTTTAAACTTTACAGAACGCTTTACAAACTTTACTTTAAAACCGCAGCTTTAAACTTTACAAACCGGCAGCTTTAAACTTTACAGACCGCTGCTTTAAACTTTACAAACCGCAGCTTTAAACTTAAAGACCGCAGCTTTAAACAACTTTACAGACCGCAGCCGCAGCTTTAAACTTTACAGACCGCTGCTTTAAACTTTACAGACCGCTGCTTTAAACTTTACAGACCGCTGCTTTAAACTTTACAGACCGCTGCTTTAAACTTTACAGACCGCTGCTTTAAACTTTACAGACCGCAGCTTTAAACTTTACAGACCGCTGCTTTAGCTTTAAACTTTACAGACCGACAGCTTTAACTTTACAGACCCTGCACTTTAAACTTTACCGCAGCTTTAAACTTTACAGACAGCTTTAGCTTTAAACTTTACAGACCGCTGCTTTAAAACTTTACAAACCGCAGCTTTAAACTTTACAGACCGCACTTTTACAACTTTCCAGAACCGCTGCTTTAAACTTTACAGCAGCTTTAAACTTTACAGACCGCTGCTTAAACTTTACGCCGCAGCTTTAAACTTTACAGACCGCTGCTTTAAACTTTACAGCTGCTTAAACTTTAAACTTTACAGACCGCTGCTTTAAACTTTACAGAACCGCTGCTTTAAAACTTTACAGACCGCAGCTTTAAACTTTACAAACCGCGCTGCTAGCTTTAAAAACTTTACAGACCGCTGCTTTAAACTTTACAGACCGCAGCTTTAAACTTTACAACCTCAAACTTTAAAACTTTTAAACTTTAACAGACAAACCGCAGCTTTAAAACTTACAAACCGCTACTTAAAACTTTACAAACCGCAGCTTTAAACTTTACAACCTGCTTGGCTTTACAGACCGCTTTTACTTGACGCTGCTTTAAACTTTACAAACCGCTGCTTTAGCTTTAAACTTTACAGACCGCTGCTTTAAACTTTACAGACCGCTGCTTTTAAACTTTAAACTTTACAGACCGCAGCTTTAAACTTTACAGACTTTACGCAAACCGCTGCTTTAAACTTTAAACTTTACAAACCGCAGCTTTAAAACTTTAAACTTTACAGACCGCTGCTTTAAACTTTTAAACTTTTACAAACCGCAGCTTTAAACTTTTACAGACCGCTGCTTTAAACTTTACAAACCGCAGCTTTAAACTTTACAGACCGCTGCTTTAAACTTTACAAACCGACTTTAACGCTGCTTTACTTTAAACTTTACAGACCGCTGCTTAAAAACCTTTACAGACCGCTGCTTTAAACTTTACAGACCGCAGCTTTAAACTTTACAAAACCGCTTACTTTAAACTTTACAAACCGCAGCTTTAAAACTTTACAGACCGCTGCTTTTAAACTTTACAAACCGCAGCTTTAAACTTTACAAAAACCGCTGCTTTAAACTTTACAGACCGCTGCTTTAAACTTTACAGACCGCAGCTTTAAAAACTTTACAGACCGCTGCTTTACAACTTTACAGACCGCTGCTTAAACTTTACAACCCGCTTTTAAACTTTACAGCTTTAAACTTTACAGACCGCTGCTTTAAACTTTACAGACCGCAAACTTTGCTTTAAACTTTACAAACCGCTGCTTTAACACTTTAAACTTTACAAACCGCAGCTTTAAACTTTAACAGAAACTTTACAGACCGCTGCTTTAAACTTTACAAAACCGCAAACCGCTGCTTTTAAAACTTTACAAACCGCTTTAAACTTTACAGACCGCTGCTTTAAAACTTTACAGAACCGCGCTTTAAACTTTACAGACCGCTGCTTTAAACTTTACAGACCGCAGCTTTAAACTTTACAAACCGCTGCTTTAAACTTTACAGACCGCAGCTTTAAACTTTACAGACCGCTGCTTTAAACTTTACAAACCGCAAGCTTTAAACTTTAAAACTTTACGCTGCAGCTTTAAACTTTACAGACCGCTGCTTTAAACTTTACAGACCGCTGCTTTAAACTTTACAGACCGCTGCTTTAAACTTTACAGACCGCTGCTTTAAACTTTACAGACCGCTGCTTTAAACTTTACAGACCGCCGCTTTAAAATTCGTTACAAACCGCTACTTTAAAACTTTAGCAAACCGCTGCTTTAAAACTTTACAGACCGCTGCTTTAAACTTTACAACCGCACTTTACCGCAGCTTTAAAACTTTACAAACCGCTGCTTTAAACTTTACAGACCGCTGCTTTAAACTTTACAGACCGCAGCTTTAAACTTTACAGACCGCTGCTTTAAACTTTACAGACCGCTGCTTTAAACTTTACAGACCGCTGCTTTAAACTTTACAGACCGCTGCTTTAAACTTTACCCTTGCCCCGATTATGCTAAAAGGGTAATGATATCTGACTTTGAGGAAGGTGATGATAGTGTTTTACTCACCAGGTCGTGATTGGTCGCGTTGGAGTCGTCTTCAGGAAATGGGATGTAGACGGCTAAGGCCATGCAGTTGGCAAAAATAGCAATTAGTATAAAGATATCGAATGGCCTGCGGGCGGCGGTTAAGGATAATAAAACAAACAGAAACAGCGTTTACTCACAACCATGGAAACACAGCAAGCTGTGGGTTACTGAGAGAACCCGGATCCACCTTTAACACCGGAGCTGGATTTAATCTCCACTGCCGCAGCTTCAGACACGTTTATTATCATCACATCAATGCCCAGTTTGTAAACCACTTAACTGCAGCCGTTTGGCACTTTCGCTCGAGGGCAACAATCTAATTTAGCACATCCAAACGGTCCGGGGTATCTTCTCTTTATTACCCCTGAAGCACAGACTCTCGGATTCTGTTCACTTCAAGACTTTAAATCTGATGATAAATGAAATATGACTTCCCAACAGGTACTGAAGAAAATTCTCACTCTTTCTTCCTGCATGGAAACGGTATTTACTCCAGCTCAGGATCCGAATTCTGCACCAAAACCATCGTACAGTTAATAAAGCATTAATAACAACCACAAATATTATGTGGATTATTTTAAGAATTAAAGTGAGTAAAAACAAAAACATCAACTCTAAAGTGTGATGCAGCTCCAGGTGCAGTAAAATTTTACTATAAATGTATAAGAGTGAATCATAACAGTGATGCTTCAGTGAGACAGGAGGTCTGATCTGGTACCTAATAAAGCTGTCTGACTGACTGTCTGTCTGTCTATTCTTTCTCAGGAAGAGAACTTTCATTATTTAAAATGTAGACGCACGGCAAGCTCGCAAACAGACTGCGATGCAGGTCATATGACAAGAACCGACCAATCAGCTTCTCACTTTTCTCTTACACTGAAACTACAGCAGTAAAATGGAGGCGTTACAGAAATGGCAGAAATCCATTGCTAAAATTTCCTGGTTGTAAAGTGGTAGCGCAGTGGTTAAGGTGTTGAACTGCTAATTGGAAAATCAGGGTTCGATTCCCAGCACCACCAAGCTGTTGGGCCCCGGAGCAAGTCCCTTAACCCCGCTGATTTCCGGTTGCAGATCCTCCACTCATTCCTCCCGGAGTGTGTAGCCTTTGCTAAAGGCTAAACCACAGCGCTGGGTTTGTCCTCAGAGAGACGCAAGAGGCGCTGTACAGTTTCCTCACTCACTCGCTGAGTCACAGCTCGGTGTCACTTCCTTCACTGCGGTTCCTTTAGCCTTGTTTCTAAACCACAGCGAGAACTGCACAGCTCAAAACTAGGCCACACACACACACACACACACACACACACACACACGTATCCCACCTATCCCTGTGTGAGATTAATGTGTTTACTGATAAAGTGTGCTCTTAGTCTCGACCCTATTGCTAAGGTTCATTTCTTAGCTTTCACACGCTAACTAGCAGATATATTCGCTAAATAGCTTGTCGCTAATCGGGACGAGACGTTATGTCAGATTGAACTGTTTTTAACACTTCTGTTTTTTAACAGTCGAAATCTGTCTAATTATTTGACTGTTTTTATTAACTAAAGCTTTCTATTTATAATGAAATGAATAGAGGGTTAAGGGCCTTACTCAGGGGCCCAGCAGTGACAGCTTTGTGTTTCTGGCAATTGAACCCAGGATTTTCTGATGACCTTTTCCATACGCCAATCAGGTCCCGTGTGCTTATTTAAGACTAGCCTCAGGGGTCACTGGTATAACTCTTACTCTTCCTAGTGGCCGTCTGTATGGTCACATGGTTGCGCGATCACATGGTTGCTGGTGCTGATTATGCAACTCAGCACAAACTAAAGTGAATTAGCCAATGAGATTCTCTCTCTCTGTGTAAAGGATACTTCCACTCCACGATGTTAATACAGGCGCGGCGAAACGGATTGTTCAGTTTCAGGCAGAACAGCGCTCTCTGAGGCCGCGAGTTAGCCGAGCCCACGTTCTTGCTCTTGGCGTATTGTTGCCTCTTTTTCGCCGCCAGCGAGCCCACTGGGGCCACCACTGCCGTGGGCGGGACCTCAGCATCATCGATGGAAGGGACAGGTGGTGGGACCGGGCCGTTGACACTCATAGTGCAGGCTTGGGCCAGAGCGGGGCATCCACCGGCACTAGCTGCCCAGGGTAGAGGGAAGAGGGGTGGGAAAGAGGGCGGGGACTGGGGAAGAGGGGTGGGACTTTCTCACCAACACGCCGGCACGTCACCAGGAACAGGAGCACTGGTGCTGCTGGCATAATTTGCCGCTGAAAAAAAGAGAAAATTGGATTAGTGTGTGTGTGTGTGTGTGTGTGTGTGCGTGTGTGTGTGTGCGTGTGTGTGTGTGTGTGTGTGGTTTGTGGGAGGCTGTGTGACTTCCTTATCTATTCCTCTGCATTATGTAATATTGTAGGTGTTAAGTTTCAAAAACTGACATGCTGAGTGCTGGGGGTCTACAAAACACACACACACACACACACGCACACATAAAGTGGGTGTTTATAGCAAACAGACAACGCTGGTCTGTAATGAAGATGGTGTTCTGCTCGGGTCGGTGAAGATCTCTCTGTATCTGAGAGGTTTAATTGATGGGGGATCTGTTCTATCACTGCTTCTCAGGAGTCTCATTATAATGATGTCATCATTCATCATCAGAAACTATCAACGAATGAATCATTTCTGCTTTAATAAAAATGAAACTTAAATTCACGCAGATTTATGACGCGAAGCAGGATTGACTGTTAGACGGCCGGGTTGGGACGAGGGTACAGGTCCCTGCTCTGTGATTGGCTGCTGCATGAATCAGTTATCTCCAGGGTTCAGGATCTACACTGAAGAGCCACATCAGGTCTTAGATTCCAAAACAGCTGAAGCTTTAAAACATCAGCTACAGAGATGTGATTTTAGAGAAATACTAATAAGAACAGTAACATTTGCTCTGAAAGCTTGTGTAGAACGTCAGGAACCTCAGCAATATCCCAATACCCCAACCATCAGCAATACCCCAACCATCAGCAATACCCCAACCACCAGCACCATCCAAATCATCAGCAATACCCCAACCACCAGCAACACCCAAATCACCAGCAATACCCCAACCACCAGCAACACCCAATTCACCAGCTCTACCCCAACCACCAGCAACACCCAAATCACCAGCTCTACCCCAACCACCAGCTCTACCCCAACCACCAGATCTACCCCAACCACCAGCACTACCCCAACCACTAGAAAAACAAATTGACTTCAAAACAAATTCTCGGCTAGCTATAAAAGTTTATTAATAAAAAAAAAAAAAAAAAAATTAAAAAGAATCACCTGAAATTCCTTAAATCAGTCCTGAGACGTGATGTTCTTTCAGTTTCCCGGACGTAACTTTAGTTTCTACCTGCACTTTATGATTCTGTTTGACAGCCTGAGTCATAATCAAACTTTGGGAATTCGAGTGCCGCTCTGGTATCAGGTTGCTGCTCCATTTATTATTATGTACGTAATCACTCAACGCATCCAGGATCGGCTTTCCTCCTGCGAGATCATACGCAAACGCGGCTCTGTGGCGCAATTAACCTTTAATGAAAAATATAGCAGCCTTTATAAGTTCCAAATGCCAGAGGAAGAATCCGTTACCAGTGGTGCACTGTTACGCTGGTATCCGGAAACGGTCCACACTGTTCAGCTTATCTAAGGGGTTTAAGTCTCACCGTAATCAGTGTAGAACATTAAGACACGGTTAAAGTGGTGTTCGGCGGGAAAGACGGACCAGGACATGACACCGAGTACAGAAACTAGGACGAGATCATGGCGAGGAAAACAGCAGAGACGCTGCACTGCTTTCACTCAGCTTATTAACAGCTGCCATTAAAAAAAGTTGTGAGCGAGAATTAAACTGTATTAAATTTTTTAGTTTTTACACAAAATTGTTTCTTTCCACATTTTATCCAAATAAGAAGAAACAAAAGCCACAGGGGGTCTGAGGAGTTCCTGCTGCGTGCAGCGCTCGGAATACAAAACTAATGTGATAAACGTTGAATTGGAGAATGAATTTAGATGAAATGAGTATTTGATCCGTCGGTGTCACTGGAGACCCAAGAGAATAAATGATCTGATCCAAATCCCGACCCACTGAAGAAGGACGACACCTGAAAGCCAGGACTTGCTAAACGGTCAGAGAATCTTACGACTATAAATCTGTGATAGAAATGATTTATCCTGACATCAGAAAAAAACAGATAAACGACGCAAAAAAAGGAGCTGAGCCAATAAACCGCCAATAAATCATCTGTGTGAAGTCTTTCATCCTTCAGGCTTCACAGGGTCATCAGGGAACAAAAGGGGTGAGAGGTTATTATCTCTAAAGGTCACGCTCTTCTTCTGAACCACATTCCATCCTCAGGCTTCAGATACAGGAAGTGGAGAAAAATCTCCAGTTATGGATTATAATCTAATTATCTATTTGGCTCATAAAATAATCCACTCACAGGGGGTAGTTTGGGGTTCGGCACTCGGCGGCTGGGGCTTCAGAACATTTCCTAAATGTTTAAAAAAAGATTTTGTGTAACATCTAAGCATTAACAGGGTATTTGGTCAACACAATATTTGTGTGTGCATGTGTGTGTGTTTGGTAGCTATTTCAATTAAACACTTTACTCCACACGATGACAAACAAATACCATTAGTATAGTGTATGTTAAAACAGGCCCAGCTTCAGGACTCGTTAAGGATGGGGGATATATAGAATTTGGGGGGTGGGGGTTGTTAACGATTAGCGGGGGCACTGCTAGCAACTCTGGCTCCTATAAAAGAACATGAGGTTTGGCCCATTAACACACCCATTCCACAGTGTTACTATTAATAAAACAGACCACTGGGGCCCTCATACTGCATGGGCCCTTAGTATCGGCCTAAATTTCCCGCCTTAACAGCGTCCCTGGTAAGCAGACATCTGAAATAAATAATACAGCGATACGTTGACTTATGAGTGTCCAATCTAATGAGTTTTTGGAGATACGAGTCGTTTCTTGGACGATTTTTTGCTTTGAGTTGTGAGCTGAAATTTGGGTTACGAGCTTCAGACCCCCAACCGCTAGTTAGCGTAGCGAACGCCACAGTGAACGCCGTAACATCCGTGCAGTATCCCGTGTGTCACTCGATAGCTAGTCAGATCTGCGCGTTAGCAAGTGGAGTCGTCTGATCTCCAAGGTAAACGCTGTACATCATACTTAATACCGGTTTATTCCAGTACATCCTATTGTAGTGTTTTTACACAAATATTCGTTATTTATACGTTTATTTTATTTATTTAAAAAAAAAAATTGGGGACTCGAAACGATTTAATGTTATTTCAATTCATTTCAATGGGAAAAACTACATTTGAGTTAAGAGTAATTTGAGTTACGAGCTCCATCCGTCACTGAATGAATTAAACCCGTGAGTCAGCGCAGCGCTGTATAATAAAGTTTTATGCTCTTTTATATTTATACACATTTAAGCACGAAAATGTTCAAATACTAATCAAATTCCATGTAGGTGTCATAGAGCATCTTTTCTCTCAGGTCGGCTGGTCTAGTCATGTGACAGGGGGACTGGGATGGCTTTTGGGGAGGGGGGGTAATCATTCAGGGTTAGGGGTTAAATCAGTTTTATGATCTGCTGAGAAATGATCAGATTTCTGAGTTACATATTTAACACATTATTTCCCAGATGAAAACACATTTAAATAATAAAGTGTATAATTTCCCCGTTCGATCAGACCGTCCGCACCGAATCAGGAGTTTAAAGCGGATGAAGGTGAGAGGAACCTTTTGTTTGGCTGTAAAAACAGAATAAAAATGTCTTTTTAACCCTTTATAATTCTGTGAAATGTGAGTAAACCTTTTCCCGTTAGCTAGGTGGCTATCAGGTGAGGCGCGAGCTAACAGCTGCTTGGTTACCACAGCGCGAGACGTTACCATAGGTTACCATCCTGCCAGGTTACCATACCGTCACGCGAAACGAGTCACGCGCCGACATTTTGTTTGTTTTTTTTAATTTTTCATTTCTTTCATAACACGACCCCCTAAAAATGACATCTTAATCGGATATGACGAACAGCGACCGCGTCACCGGTCTCACGAGACCCAAACACAAATGAAGGACAAAGAGGGTTTTTTATTTGTTAGTTTTTTTTCCAAGCGCGCGTCTGATGTAAATGTCGTCCCATAAAACGGGATTAAATAATGAGCTGATAAAGAATGAGAAATAAAATAACCGCACGATTAGAGACGCCGTTACCTGCGACCGCGCGCGCCTGAAAGTCGTCGCTGAATGTCGCTGAATGTCGTTTACCTTCTTTGAGGACTTTGTCGCGGGTCCGGCGCTGCGTTCAGATCCGTGACCAAACCTCCGCGACCGAACGCGCTCAGCTCGAGCCTCCGACGGCGGATTTAAAGTCATTAGCTCGAGCCGCGACAGACCCACATATGCACACGCACGCGTGCGCTACTGAAATAATAGCGTTGCATTTTTTCGTGTAGGACCCCAGCGCGCACGAGAGCATCCTCGGAGCCGTGTATGCGCGCGCGCGCGTGTGTGTGTGCGTGAGTGTGTGTGCGCCGAATAAAGCCGAAATGAAACTCGGGTCCGATCTCGCTCGTGCCCAGACGCCAGGCGCCTATATTAAACGTTAACCGACACGCGCGTGCGAGGTCATTATTCATTTTACAAACAAACAAAAGCACACGCGCTCTAGATATCGTCCACATCCGGGTCTTTGTGGACTATAATACAGCGTTCATATGGGCGTTATAACTGTTCCAAGTGAAGATTGGTTGCTATAGCAACTGCGCCAAACAGCAGAGTTAATGACAGCGCGAAGTTAGAGACAGGAAAATTAAACAAAACCTTTCACACACACACACACACACACACACACACATCTCTCACTCTCTATTTCTGTTACTTTCTTTATCCAAATATCTATTTCTGTCTCCACCTCTCTCTTTCTTTCTCCACATATCTCTGTTACTCTCTTTATCTCTTTCCCTCTCCCTTTCTCACTTTTAATCTCTCTCCCTCTCTCTCTCTCTCTCTCTCTTTAAATATTTCTCTCATCACATCCTTCACTCTTACAAAGGAGACCTGTTTTTTATTGGTTTATGTTTTTATTAAGTCTCCAGCGCTTTCGAACAGCTCGAGATGAAGCGGTTACATCACTACAGAACTGTTGCTTTAACAGAAGAAATAAAACACCAGAGTCCCCTTTATATAGTGTGTGTAATGGAGTGTGTGAGCTGTGTAGTATGTCAGAATCATTAGTACGTTCAAATCAGTGTGTGTGAAGTTTCCGGGTCTATTACTTCTGTCTGAATTCTGTAGTACACATACAATGGACACTTTACTGTCCCATGATCCCGCGGGAGAGCCGACTCGTCAAAATCCAAAATGGCGGAAATAAAGCGGTGACGCAGCGACTTTACATGTGTTCAAAGTAACTTTAGTACTTCAGGATAAAAACATTGTTTAGTGTCACTTGTTTATTATCATCCAATCCAAACATTCATACACTTTTAATTCACACTTCTGTGATGTCATATGTCACATGATCAATATCAACATGGTGGATGGAGAACATCTGAATTTTATTCCTACTCCCTGACAATATCCAATCAGGAAGTACAGAATGAAGTAGGATACGATTTTAGACCGCACAACCCTCAGTGTGTTACTCCTTATTTAATAACTTTAAATTAAAAAATATTTGTGAAGAATAGAGCTGAAGATTTGAGAGAGAGAAAAAACAGACAGACAGACAGACAAACTGGGACTGACAGACAGGAGATAGATGTGACATAAAAAGCAAATCAGTTGAAGTGTAAATAATCTGCACTGAGATGAGGACGGACGACTGCAAGCACTAGCGAGGGCGAGTGGCGCTACTGTGTGTGTGTGTGAGAGAGAGAGAGTGTGTGACATCAGAAATCAGCACTTCTGCAACACTTGAGCCCGACAGGTTAGTCAAGCAGAAAGAAACGATTCCACACCTACAATGTAAAGCTCTGCGGTGGAGGTGCTTCAGCAGAGATGGAGGGAGAGGAAGAAAGAGAGGAGAGAAATATCCCAGGAGGAGATATGTTCAGACACTTTTAGATGGTGGTGTACTGGAGTAATCTGAAATTGAGTTCTAAGGTGTGATAAAGCTCTGAGGAGATCGGAATCCTGTATCTGTGTCATAAAGGGTTAAAGGAAGATCACATGATCAGAAAGTCACAGTATGAGCTGAAAGAAGGAGGAAGAAAGGAAGTTTTTCCTTTCACCCTTGAGTGTGGAATAGAGGTGGATTATGTGCTTATCATTCTCATTTCCTGTTCTCACCACCGATCCCCACCAGACTCGATCTCTTCAACGCTGATCTCGCTAAAGGTACAAATAGATAAAATGACACAATGTTCTTCAACTCAAAATCAGCTGAGAGAAACGAACTGTCACTGTCCAGAATTTAGTCTCTCTCTCTCTCTCTCTCTCTCTTTCTGTCTTTCACTCTCTTCATCTCTGTCTTTCTCTCTCTCTCTCTCTCTCTCTCTCTCTTTCTGTCTTTATCTCTTTCACTCTCTTTATCTGTCTTTCTCTCTCTCTCTCTCTCTCTCTCTCTCTCTCTCTTTCTGTCTTTCACTCTCTTCATCTCTGTCTTTCTTTTTCTCTCTCTCTCTCTCTCTCTCTCTTTCTGTCTTTATCTCTTTCACTCTCTTTATCTGTCTTTCATCTCTCTGCTTTATCTGTCTTTCTCTCTCTCTCTCTCTTTCACTCTATCTCTGTCTTTCTCTCACTTCTGTCACTCTCTCCCTCTCTCACTCTCTTGTTTTTTATTGGTTTATGTTTTTATTAAGTCTCCAGCGCTTTCGAACAGCTCGAGATGAAGCGGTTACATCACTATAGAACTGTTGCTTTAACAGAAGAAATTAAACACCAGAGCTGCGTCCAAAATCACATACGTCCCCTTTATATAGTGTGTGTTACGGAGTGTGTGAGGCGTGTAGTATGTCATAATTTTCGCTATCGGACAATCAGAGATTTTGAGTCTCTGCCATCAGTCTGAAGGTCTGGCTGAGCGAGACTGGCCAGCTAATAAACATCAGCTTTGTAATCTTCAGGCACTCATCACATCTGGCATCATCACACACTCTCAGATCCCTCAGACAAGTACCGCTCGACTCGCTAAAATCCTAAAGGAAATATTTCTGTGTTGTTCTTGATCACTACATCAGTACATCTCTCTCTTTAGATGGCTAGCCGATCTGCCGGCTAGCGTTAACGCTTAAACGGCTACCAATTTCAGCCCGTTTACTGTACGGAAAGCCAACACCCTCCACCTGATCCACTTTCACACTCGAGCCGTCTCTCATCTTACACCTGTCTCTCATCATCATCACCTCTCTGCGCTCGGCACCTGCGGGAGAAACTCTCACGTCCAACGTCTCGACAGAGGAACGAGATAAAGGCACAGGACGTCCTAATTTCCTCAGCAGTGAAAAAATTAAACGTTTAGCGCTGACCATAAGGACGATATTATTATACATATTAGAGGAGTTCTATTATGTCCGGTATTAAATGTTGATACAGAACCGCCTCCCACGTCACATGGCTTTCTCCCAGATCAACACAATGTTTTAAACAAAACCACATGGTATTAGATTGAGAAGCTCCTGGGACGCCGTCCTACCTGCTGCCGGTGACGAAGCCCTCGTCCATGTTTCCTCCCTTCACTTCACCTCTCGCAGAAAGAAGGAGTCAGAGCGAACACGGGGATATTTTTACAGCTGGTGTCCACTTACCTTTCTGAGCAGGTGTAGCACCTCCTCCCAGAATGCACCTGAATTATTGAGGAGCTCCGAGCCAATCAGAGTCAACGTGTATTTTTTACGAGTGCGCAGATATTAAATTTTCAGTTGCAATAATTGCTTAACCTTTATGATGGTTCAGAAGATCATCAGCGTCTCAGGGTCAGAGCGTCACTCTAATACACCAGAGTTTTTCCACACAATTTTGTCTCGTAATATTTGATCCGAATTAATTATATCTTATGTCTTTTATGTTAAAATAATTTTTCATTTTTTGAGACGTGAAACTCAGTCCTGTCTGAAAGTCTCTCTTTCCTCTCCGTCTCCGTTTCTGTCTTTCACAGCAAAGTAAGCATGTGGTATAGTGGTTAGTACTGTTTCTTTACAACGAGAAGGACCCGGGTTTGTTTTCCAGGCGTGTGTGGCCCTGTGATGGACTGGCGACCTGTCCAGGGGGTCCCCCTCCTGCCGTTTGCCTCTTCAGAGACGGCTGGGATAGACTCCAGCAGATCCCCGTGACCCCGAATTAGAAAATGAGCGGGTATAGAAGATAAATGATTAACTGAACACTGTCCTATGTTTCTCTAACACACTGACTTTTTGTAATAAATTAGGCTGGACAGATGTGACATTGGACAGATGTGCACTACAAGTAGCTGCACCTGACACTGATGTATATCCAGATGTTTTACAGCTTCAAAATTCCCAGTGTGCCAAAAAAAAGAGGGCATTACAGAAAGCAAACCTAAAGCAACACAATCTGAGGAAATGGAGCTCCACACACCAGTGTGTGTGTTCATCCACACCTCCAGTTCCATTTACAGTGAAATGCTGCGTGTCACTGTAAATCAGATTTAAACAACAAGCCAAGAATGACTGTGTTTTAGGCTGTTCCTAAATTCCCCATTGAGAGGTCTGTCTCTGTCTGAACAGCTGTGATGATTGACAGGTGCTGATGATTGACAGGTGCCGATGATTGACAGGAGTGCACCACTGCTTTGGGGTTACGTCAGAATAAAGATGTGAAGATCCGTAGCTGGAGCTGGAGTCTGAAACAGAAACACTCGCGGTGAGCTTTAACTCAGAGAAGCCAGAAAAACACCGGCTCTGCTGATTGGATGAAAGGTGAGAGTGTGTGTTTCCAGGCTGGGACTGGGTCGCACATTTCAGAGCGGTTTGAGGAGAAGCAT
This sequence comes from Bagarius yarrelli, assembly GCA_005784505.1. Classification (NCBI taxonomy): domain Eukaryota; kingdom Metazoa; phylum Chordata; class Actinopteri; order Siluriformes; family Sisoridae; genus Bagarius; species Bagarius yarrelli. The sequence continues at coordinate 160,792 of VCAZ01000249.1, forward strand.
TACTGACGGGGTTAGAAACTGCTGGGGGCGGGGGGGGGGGGGGGGGGGGGGGGGGGGGGGGGGGGGGGGGGGGGGAGGGGGGTGGGGGGGGGGGGGGGTGGTGAGAAACAGACAGACAGACAGGGGAGAAAGAGAGAGAGACAGACAGACAGGCAGACGTAGAGAGGAAAAAGAAAGAAAGAAAGAGATAGAGAGAGACAGAGAGAGAGAGAGATAGAGAGAGAGTTATATAAATGACTGCAGCACAGCACTAATGCTGACTCTAACATCACACTAAGGTTTCTTTATGTTACACGTCTTACCAATCCCTCGCTCGTACCACATGCCGCGCTATGTATAGCTCTTATTAATGATCAGAACATCGTATACAGAATCCTCCGAAATCCCACAGCGGCCCAACCCGAGCCGAGCCGAGACCACACCCACCTTCCTGCAGGTTCCACTGTGTCCCAGATCCAGAGTGTCTGTGCTTATAGACTACACACACACATCAGATAATACAGATATACACAGCCCTCCAGTGGGCCAACACACACTGAGAAATACACACACACACACACACACAGTATGCAGTTTATTATATCCCCAATACACAGTGCGAAATCACACACCAAAGACCAAAAACACTAACACACACCTCATACTGACCTCTCCCATAATGCACCACAGGGTAAAAGGGGTGGAGCCAGCATTAAACATTAAAGACACACACACACACACACACACAATGCTATGCATTATATTATTTATATTTATTTATATTTAGATTAAAAGTCTTGACTCGTTACTTCCTGCTGTCACTTATGTTATAGCAGCTATAAACATTTGTTTGCTCAACAGCATCTTCTTCTTCTTCTTCTTCTTCTTCTTCTTCTTCTTCTTCTTCTTCTTATTATTATTATTATTATTATTATTTCTTAAAGTTAATAAAACCAAAAATTTACTTAGAAGATTTCACTAGGAGGAAACATCAGTAGTTAAAGTGTGTGTTAGAAAGTGTTTGACCCTGGAGCCCCCCCCCCCACACACAGTAAACATGTTACTGCATTATGTCTGTTAATAACATGTTCTTAGAATCTGTTTACACTCCCTGTGAATAAACTGTTTCCATAGCAACAATAACACGAGTGCACTAATGTAATAAACTTACAATTTAAAAACTGCTTCTGACCAAACATTTAACTCCCTCTGACCAATCAGAAGTCACAGCTCGATTAAGGGGGGGGGGCAGAGTTCCCAGGATGCATTGCAGTGGCTGAAGGTGAACAGGTTGTGTGTGATGGTGCTGAAACTGATTAGTGAGGTGACGTAGTGTATGATGAGGACGACTCTGGTGCAAACCAACCGCAATCATCCAACATTTTTCTGTCTCAGCATGAGTTCATTCTGGAATTCCTGCGGGAAACGTGGAGGAGATTTCAAGGTTCTCTGGGACTGCGTGTCTGTCTCTCTCTCTCACTCTTCCACTCTCTCTCTGTTTTTTTCCTGTCTCTCTCTCTCTCTCTCTCCCACTCTCTCTTTCGCCTGCCTGCTATTAGCTTGGCCCTGAAGCTGCCTGCATCCATCATGACATCATCACCCTGTCCTTCTGCCAGACTGGCACAAACATGACATCACAGCAGCATCCAACACACACACACACACATGCCTCATGATGACAGAGAGACAGATAATGACTGAGATGGAATTTAGCTTTAAAAATTCTTTAGCAAATTAAAACTGAAAAAATAAAACATTTAAGTGCTTACAGAATGAATACAGTTCTGCTTCTCAATCTAGATTGGATTTAGATTAGATATTTAATACTAAACACTAAAAACAATTCCTAATTTAACATTTCTGGTGTTGTTAAGGCAATGATTATTATATGCAGTATTATATGCATTACAGCCACCTGGTGGAGAGAAAATGTCATTGCATCCCAAGGTGACACGCTCAATTTATACCTCCACCTCTTTAGTGCTTATTACCCAAACACCTGCCCCCCCACCCCTATTTAAGTATTTATAGCTAATAAATGCTTAATTTAGAGCACATGTCCTACCTGTCATGTGTGTGTGTGTTAAGTCTGCCAGTGAGAAAAATCTGTTTCTCTTCCACTTTCCACCCGCACATTATCGTTTCTAAAAATGTCTCTGTCCCTCCCAAAGGCGCAGAAGGACAAACCCCGCCCCGTCCACCCCTCTGCAGTGGACATGCTGGATTGTTCCAGACTGCAGCAGCAAATTGTTGTAATTGAGGAAAACATCCACGTGGCATCCTGTGATACACACACTAAACACAAGCAAGCACCTAAAAGCTTTTATAAAAAATAATTTAAAACAAACGAAAATTTGTAATAAATTTAAAACTCTGTGTGTGTGTCTGTGTGTGTATTATTATGAAGGTAATTATAATCATCGGTAACACGCGTGTTGACCAGAATGATGGTAAACTGGACGAAATATCACACACACCCGTGGAAAGTTGGCGTGGTTTAACCCTTTCCCCTGCCAGGGTCATTACAGTAAATCTGCACTTACCTCCAGCTGTCATTCATGTACCCTCACTCACATCTGGGACGAAATCAAGATGCACGTGATGCTGTCGGTGTTATATAATTACAGCATTGACGACACACTCACCACAAACACACCTTAACACACCCATACACACCCACTTTACCCACTATGTCAACCTGTATTTTTTAAATTTACTCCTCTCCAGCAGAGGGCAGCACAGACCGGCTTTTATCAGTGACTGATTTACATTTGTATTTAAACATTTTGAATTAATTATACAAAATACATAAGCAAAACTCATTCACAAAAATCATCATCATCATCATAATCATCGCCATCATCATCTTTTCTCATAAAACTTATAAAAACATCCAATAATAAAATCTGTATTACATTAAACTCATCAGAATTACATTAAACTCAAGCAGATTATTTAATTAATTAATTTGCAGTGTGAAGTGACGTCACTGGATTAATTAGTCCCCGAAGTGGAGGCGTGGCTTCTGGTCCAGTGTGATGCAGTGAAGGGGGCGTGGCCAATGTTCCAGCGATTCCTAGAGAAATAAACTAGTAGTTTACAGTGCAGTGTGTTACAGTGAACACACCACCATCAACTGTACTACATTTCATAACATTTCACAACTGAGTAAATTAAAGGGGAAAAAACACTCATTAAAAATACCAGGACAGACAAAAAGCTGATACTTTCACACACATTTAATAATCATAATCATAATAAAACTAAAAGCTTTTACAGTTTGAATTAAATTTATTCGCGTGTGTGAGAGAGAGAGAGAGTGTGTGTGTGTGTGTGTGTGTGTGTGTGTGTGTGTGTGTGTGTGTGAGAAAGAGAGAGAGGTGTGGGTTTCTATGCATTTCAGGTCAAAGGTATTCAATTCGAAGGTCTGGGAACTTTGGCTGCTTTGAGTGGATGTTTGACTGACATGTAACGCAACCAATGACGTTTTGTTTTGAGCGCGTCATGAATGTGGGCGTCACTAACTGCCTCAAGCAAAACTTCTGAACGTCTTTAAACAGTCTGTAACGTGAAACTTTTAAAAATACATCATTAAATCCAACTTAATTAAACAACGCCCCCACCCACACACACACACACACACACACACGTCTCCCGGAAATCCTGTACACTTCATCCAATCAGAGGACGACCTCGAAACCCCTAAAGTTTCCAGTTAAATGTGCTGTTTAAATCAGACGAGACGTTCAGTCTGCGGTCCGTCGGTGAGACGTCTGAGACTCGGACTACTCGTCTGATAGAAAAGAATGACGTCAGGGGTTAGGAACCAAATAAGGAAACGCCCTCAGAAACGGAGCGCCGCACAGCATGCTGGGTATTGTAGTATTCTCGGCAGTGACGTCTACACACCGGCTAGCAGTAAGGACTACATGTCCCAGAGGCGACGAGACAAATCTTTAAAGAAACGCGTCTGATTTTTTCCTCCAGCGGGATGAGCTCAGTCTCGGGGTCTCCCCCAAACCCTCTCCCGTCACACCGAGCGGACAGAAGGAAGAAAAAGAAATAGAAATGAAAATAAAACTCTTTTCTTACTGACCAATCTGTCACAGCGAGCCGTAAAGCTGTATTTAAGTGTACTTTGTTAGCGGTGTGTGTGTGTGTGTGTGTGTGTGTGGTGTGTGGGTGAGAGAGAGAGTTTGATCATGTTGAAGGAGTGATTAACGGGCTGGGTCCGTCAGTGGTGTATTCGGTTCGGTTCGGTTCGGTTCGGTTCAGGTGGAAGCGGGATGGAGCAGGACAGTTATCCCGGGACAGAGCTGATCCCGGAGGACGGTGTGGAGGGTCTCCGGGCCGAGGTCGCGCGCTTGTCCCAGGAACTGAGCGAGACAAGCCGGAATCAGATCCGCGCCGCAGAGTACGGACTGGCGGTACTGGAGGAGAAACAGCAGCTTCAACAGAGACACGAAGAGCTGGAGACGGAATATGAAGCCCTGAGACACGAACTGGACCAACTCAAAGAGGTGAAACACCGGACTGAGACAATCACGTCATCATGATCACACACCATAATAATCACACTCAATAATGATCACACGTCATCATAATCACACACCATCATAATCACACACCATCCATTTACATTTGCAGTATTTGGCAGACGTCCTTATCCAGAGCGACTTACAATATTCCTTGTTATACAACTGAGCAATTTGGGGTTAAGGGCCTTACTCAGGGGCCCAGCGGTGGTGGCTTGGTCAACCCCACAATAATAATCACATATCATCATAATCACACGCCATAATAATCACACACAATAATAATCACACGTCATCATAATCACACACCATAATAATCACACACCATAATAATCACACACGTCATTCATAATCACAAGTCATCATAATCACAAGTCATCATAATCACACACCATAATAATCACACGCCATAATAATCACACACCATAATAATCACACGTCATCATAATCACACACCATAATAATCACACACCATAATAATCACAATCAAACACACGTCATCATAATCACACACATAATCACATCACATCAATACACACAATAATAATCACACGTCATCACATAATCACACACGTCATCATAATCACACACCACACACCATAATAATCACACACACACATAATAATCACACGTCATCATAATCACACACCATCATAATCAACACACCATAATACACATCACACACATAATAATCACAACCATAATCACAATCACACGTCATCATAATCACACCATACACCATAATATCACACACACGTCATCATAGTCACACGTCATCATAATCACACACCATAATAATCACACACCATAATAATCACACACAAGTCATCATAATCACACACACGTAATCACACATCATAATCACAACACCATAATAATCACACGTAATCACACCATAATAATCACACACAATAATAAATCACACACAATAATCACACGTCATCATAATCACACGCCATCACACATGCCAAAGTTTACAGAGGTACATACACACTCATTTGCCCCTCCACACACACACACACACACATATAAACACATTACAGTGCAATTTTTGAATAAATGATATGACTAACAGTGAAAGCGTTTGAATAGTCATATGTAGATGGATGGGCTGTGGGGATAGATGAATAAATGAATGGATGGATGGATGGCTAGATAGATAGATAGATAGATAGATAGACAGACAGACAGACAGACAGAAGGATGGATGAAAATGGGCTGAAAGAGAATAGATGAATGGCTGGATAGATAAACAGACAGACAGACAGACAGACAGATAGATAGATAGACAGACAGATAGACAGATAGATAGACAGACAGACAGACAGACAGATAGATAGACAGATGACAGACAGACAGATAGATAGCAGTACAATCTGATTTAATCATTTACTGCCGATCTATGAGTTAAAAAAAGGAAGAGAATAATGACCTATTATCTCTCTCTCTCACATACACACATACACACACACACACACACACACACACATACACACACACACACACACACAGTGGACACACACACACACACACTGGCCCTGTTGTTGAGGATAAACTGAAACTTACAGTGCTTCACAGAGGAATTAGACATTCTCTCTGCAGCCTCTCCGTCACAGCAGGCTTTTAAAAGAAGGTCATGTGACTTCCTGTGTGTTGAGAAGCAGGATGTGGATGTTCCCGTTTAGTGGAGTGAGAGAGCAGCGTGAGCTTCTCTCCTCATGATCTAATCGCTCCTTCATCTGTCTGATTTCTGTCTTTTTTGTCTATCTTTGTCAGTCACTGGCTGTCTTTTTCTCTTTGTCCCCCTCTTTTTAAAGACATTGTTGTGACTTGTCCCCCCCCTCTAATCAGACATGTGACTTACTGAATGGTTGTAAGATGAGCTGTGGTGAGATGAGGCTATAAAAAGCGCTGGTGCTGCACCCGCACGCTGGGCCTCTCACATGGGATTACAGCCTGATTACAGTGTGTGAGATGGACACGTCCTACACATTCTTCTGTGGCACAGGCTTTTCTCTAAACATGTGGAATCCAGTCTGAGCAGCACAGGATTCTCCAACCATCTGTCTCTAAGCTTTAGCACTGAGCCAGCAGGGTGCAGTAATGTTCCTCAGGACACAGAGGGCGCTGTTTCTAACTTCACAGTAAAAAGTGTTGTCCTGGATGAGACCTGCTTCTGAGCTGGTTTGCAATTTGATCTCCATCCCTACGAGTCCACATAGATAGCTTCACAGCTGTCCAGATGTGGAAGGATTTTAGGCTTGAGTCTATTTAAAGAAAAAGTACAGATGTTTGAGGTTAAACAGGAGACGGTTTTAAAGGGGATGGGATCCGGAGGTCCACCAGACAGGATTCAAACTTGGACATTCAGTCGAAAACCTTTAACAGGCCACCAGATATCATGTGATCCATGAGGAGTAAACCATCACTTCCTGGTTTTGGAACATTTTAGATGTTAAGATTTATCCAGCCTGTCTGTCTGTCTGTCTGTCTCTCTCTCTTCAGGCGTACGGTCAGGCCCACTCTGCTCAGAGGAAGGTTGCGGAGGATGGTGAGAGTCGTGAGGAATCTCTGATTTTGGAGTCTGCGTCTAAGGAGGCGTTTTACGAGCAGAGGGTGCAGGAGCTTCAGGCGGAACTGAGGCAGTCCAAAACTGCACTGGCGAGCACGCAGAGCGAGAACGAGCGTCTGAGTAACCTCACGCTGGAGATGAGAGAGGTAACGAAGAGACCTGCGCCCGTCCTGACTTTCAGGTCCGTCGTTACACCTTCTTTAACCTTTTCGTTTCCTTCATCTCCGTCAGAGTGCCGAGCTGGTGGAGCTGCAGCGCACTCGACTGCGTGATGACATCAGAGAGTATAAAGTGCGAGAGGCTCGACTGCTGCAGGACTACAGCGAGCTGGAGGAGGAGAACATCACTCTGCAGAAGCAGGTGTCCACGCTGAAGCAGGGCCAGGTGAGACTTCAGGTGAAACTGACTCTACACAGGGTTTTATATTTTTCCCGCCCGCTTGCATCTACTTCCTTATATAAGCGCAGGTGGAGTTCGAGGGTCTAAAGCACGAGATCAGAAGGTTGGAAGAGGAATTGCAGTACCTGAACAGCCAGCTGGAGGAAGCCGTGCGGCTACGGGAGATCAGCGAGCGTCAGCTGAGCGAGGCTCTGGAGACGGTGAAGAGCGAACGCGAGCAGAAAGCTGCGCTGCGCAAAGAGCTCACGCATCACATGACCCTGGGTGACTCTCTTCTCGGCGGACTTGGACTCGACTCGAACGAGCCTAACAACGACGAGGCCATGCGTGCCTTTGAGAACGGGCTCACCAAGATGGCCGACGACCACGACGATGACGGCGTTACGTCCATGCCGAAGAAGAGCCTGGTGGATGACCTGCTGAGCGAGCTGAACATCTGCGAGATCCAAAAACTGAAACAGCAGCTGCACCAGGTGGGGTCATCCACCCGCCAAACACTACACACTTCATCCCCACTTCTGCCCCTGACGCAGCGAGTTTCTCTCCGTTTCAGGTGGAGCGAGAGAAGATTGCGCTTGTTTCCTCCCTTCAGGAGTCCCAGAAGCAGTTAGCGCAGACACGTGGAGCGCTAGCACGTCTGAGCGAGGATTCCGGAGTCACGCGGCATGTCCAGATTGCAAAAGACGGAAAGAAGGAGAAGAACAGCGAGGATGGAGATGCAGACTACTACGAGCTGGACATTCATGGCCCCGAGATCTTGCGTTGCAAATACGAGGCGTCGGTGGCCGAGGCCGGAGAGCTGAGGGAGGAGCTTAAGCTGCTGAATGCGGAGCTTGAGGAGGTAAGGCTGAGTTTTCTATAAGTATAACATTCACTTAAACATGATCTTTTTGTCAAAACATCACACTTTTTAAAAAATTCAGGTTAGGGTGTCGCATGAGGAGGTACGGGCACGGCTGGAGAGCCAGGTGCGCGATCTGTCATCTCAGGTGTGCTCACTGGAAAGCGAGGGTCGAGCAGAGAGGGCACAGCTTGCACGGCTGCAGAGGGAGCTGGATGAGGTGAACGTAGCTGCAGGTGAGACCCGGAGGACGCTCGGAATGGCACAGGATGATCTGGCCGCGTTCAGTGAGGAGCTGGCTAACCTCTATCATCACGTCTGTGTGTGCAACAATGAGACGCCCAGCCGAGTCACGCTCGACTTTTACAGAGATACCAAAAATGAGAAGGAAAAGAAAGATGACTGTGAGGACAAATCAGACACCCCGAGCTCGACCTCAACCCCCGCCGGCACTGACTCGCCCAGAGACCGCAGGAAAGAGCCCATGGACGTGTGCGTCCTGGCCGAGATTATCAGGGAGCAGATGCGGCACCTGCAGCAAGCCGTGGAGCGGGGCACACAGCTGGCGAGGCAGAGACTGGCACCGCTGGAGCTCGCCGCCGTTCCGGATAAAGATCAGGCAGCCTGTATGGAGGAGATCCTGAAACTCAGGTCACTGCTGAGCACCAAACGGGAACAGATCGCCACACTGAGGGCCGTCCTCAAAGCCAACAAACAGGTGAACATCAGCACCGCTTACAACACACCAACCATTCACACACTTCAGCTCACCTCTCCTCTGTCTGTGTGTGTGTGTGTGTGTGTGTGTGTGTGTGTGTCTCAGACGGCCGAGGTCGCGCTTGCAAACCTGAAGAGTAAATACGAAAACGAGAAGACGGCAGTGACGGAAACCATAATGAAGCTCAGGAACGAACTGAAGGTGCTGAAAGAGGATGCAGCAAACTTCTCTTCCCTCAGAGCCATGTTTGCCACCAGGTACACACCCCTGCGCGCACACACACACACACACACACAAGCAAAAGCTAAAGCTATACAAAAACACTGTGCCCTTTTTTTCCTTTTTCTCTTTTTCTTTCTCTCTCTCTCTGTCTCTCTCTCTTTTTCTTTCTGTCTCTCTCTTTCTCTCTCTCTCTCTCTCTCTCTCTCTCTGTAGATGTGATGAGTACGTCACACAACTGGATGACATGCAGAGGCAGCTGGCGGCGGCTGAGGATGAGAAGAAGACGTTGAACTCGTTGTTGCGTATGGCCATCCAGCAGAAGCTGGCGCTCACGCAACGCCTGGAGGACCTGGAGTTCCACAACGAGCAGGAGCGCAGAGGAAGTGCCGCCACCGCAACCCGCACCAAAGGGCCCTTCACCAAGCACAAGAACCTGCACGTAAGTCCCGCGGGGCCCTGTAGAGGCCCTGCTCTGCCCCACGGCATTGTGGGTGTTCTGCACCTGAACCACTTCACTGCTGCTCCTGCTCTCATCCGCTGACACCAACTAACCTTCATCATCATCATCATCGCACCTGTCTGTCAACTCCACTAACACCACTGCCACTGGTTGAGCGCCTCCTGCTGGGGGAACTGCAAATTACTCTCAAAAGTGTTTTAAAGCAGCCAATAAGATTCAGTTTATACAAAAATATAATAATAAACTTTTTCTGGAATATTTATTACTTAATATTGTTTTAAATACGTTTATGATTTTATATCATTTATATAATTTATATAATTGATTATTATTGTGGAGCTGAAGAATGATGTCGTGTCTGAATTCATCTAGTTGTTGGTTTAGTATGTACTGGTTTGTCTCTGGTTTACAGAAAGAGACAATTTGTCCTCCATGTGATCATCACACCTTCTTTATGTCTGTGTCCCCCTCTGTGTGTGTGTGTGTATGCATGAATACACTCTTCCTGTGTTGCAATGCTGTTTCTATCTGATGAGTCTAATGATCATGTCTTTCTGATGTGTTTCACAGTAATTAGTGGCCAAGAAGAATTTCCATCAAAGTGGCTTAATCCCGGACTGCAAACGGCCTGCCTTACCCACACACACACACACACACACACACACACACACACACACACACACAGCCATCTTGGCGCTCGACTGCAGGCTTAACGGTCACCTGATCATCCACAGTTCTTACTTGTACTATTATTATATATATTTTTGTAAGTATTGTGTGTAATTTAATTCCACTCTTCTGACACACACACACACACACACACACTTCAGGATAGAAACCAAAAGCACATGGTTAGCTCTGTTAAAGACACTCAGCTGGGTGTGAGATCTTAAGCAGCAGTGATTCTCCCTCGTTTTACCTTTTAGTCTTAATTTATTATTTGTATTGATGTGAAGCCGCAGCTCATCTTTAGACAGAAGACTCTTTGTCCTTTTTTGTACTTTTGTACTTTTTTTGTTGCTCAGTTCAGAATAAGTGCAGGGAAATGAATTAATGACCCGTGTGAATGTTACTGAGGCTTAAACATGGAACCGAACAGAACACACACCACCGAACCCACAGCACTCCACGTCTCAGCTCCCCAGTCTGATGCGGTTTAAAAGACACTGAGCATTTTTATCTCTATCCAACCTACAGCTCAGCTTCCACACACACACACACACACACACACACACACACCCACCAGCAGCTGCTGAAGGAGCTATAAAAGCGTTTACAGAAGAGAACTTGAGTAGTGCCATTATCTCCATTAACAAGAGAGAGACAGACAGAAAAAGAGCTGAAACCTTGTTTAGAAACATTGCCGTGTGTCAGATTCAGGAAATGGAGAAGATTTTCACTTGTGCCTTTAATAAACATCTGTTTATCTGTCTGTCCATGATCTCCGGAGCAGCATCTCCTCTGTTATTTCTGTTTTATAATAAAATCTTTTCTAACCTGCTATTAAAGCATCTGAGTGTTTAACACACCACTGTGAAGTGTGTTTACTGACTGAGTTACCCACTGAGGTTACCCCCTGGTGAAATACCGTGTTTTTTAAAGAACAGTTTTCAACAGTAAATTCCTGCACATTGTAAAATAACAATAATACCCAGTCCTAAACTTCCGTTATGTAAGGTCTTTTCAACGCCACTTCCGGTAAGTGAAAACGCTTTTCACCACTTCCGGCATATGAGGTCATACTTATTGCGGTCATATGGTTTGAAAAGTCATACGTAAAACAGCAAACACGACTACTTAAATATATAATAAATACAAAATTACGCGAAACGTTTAAATACAGAATTCTTTAGCGCTACTTGGAAATCTGAGTAAACGTTATATTTGGAAGTTCTTGCTTCCAAACACAGCGCATCTACCACGCATTGTAATGCAAAATAAAAGTCAAGGTAGCGCTACATAAAAAGCATCTAAGGACACCTC
>VCAZ01000249.1:177500-182500 GCA_005784505.1 Bagarius yarrelli
AACATTTCATTCTGACTACAATCATTAGACGTGTGTGTGTGTGTGTGTGTGTGGCTTTGGTCTCAGGATGCTTACTTCTTTATCTACCACTGAATCAGATGAGTCAAATGCAAATGATTCATTGATGCTGATTCTTTTCCTATTTTTCAGAATCTCAGTAGAACTTTATCGGATCACGTGTAACATTGATTTAAACTATAAAAGTTATAATACATGCATTTCAGCAAAGCAGTAAAAGTTTTCTCCTCAAACACACACACACACACACACACACACACACACACACACACACGTAAACACAGTCACGTGAAGGACAAAAACCCGATCTGTGAATTTTCAGCCGTGTTTTTGTCCTGGTTGTGTTGTGTTTGTCTCACTCACTCACTCACTCGTCCATTGGTGAAGAAGGTCAGCAGGTGTGATGATGGTGGGAACGTCCTCCATTGCTCCCTAAACCCCGAATCACCCTCAGGTTCTCCTCAGTCCTGAGAGGGATCATCATGTCTGGATCGGTCTCAGAGGATTGAACATCTGATATTTTTCCACATTTAAAAATGAAGCTGTATTTGGGCCAGCTCAGCTCCGCCCCCTGACACGCCCGCTTATTTGAATAGCATGTAAATTACTCGAGTTTTAACCTTCATGACCATCTAAAATATGGGAATGAGGCTCAGAACAGGTTTTGATGTTCTTCTGGATCCAGCTGAAGTTTAACAGCTGCACCTTCATGGTGAAGTTCAGAAGATATTTCAGTCGAGTGTGATGACGAGTTCAGTGATCTGATCATCACTGCTTTATTTCTGCTTTTCGTTGTTGTTAGTTTTGTTTCGGGGTTTTGTTTTTTTTATTACTCATCAGTGCAGTTCGTTAGTTTATAGGAAACACAATTAAATTGATTCAATGGTACAAAATGTTCTCTCTTCTTTACTCTTACACTCCGCCGGGTGTCAGTGTGTGTTAGTGCGTGTTAGTGTGTGTTAGTGCGTGTACCTGGTGTGTGTGTGTATGTGTTCGCCATGTCTATCACGCGCCGGTGTTGGGTCTTTGCACGCCGAACGCTGTGATGAAGATGTTCACGACGACGATGATGAAGACGAGGGCGGTGGAGATGTTTTCCAGGATGTTCAGCTGATAGTGTTTCTTCTCGTCGTTCAGATTCCACTTCACTAAAGAACAGGAAGTACAAGGACGATGAGGAGAAGCAGCTGATATGGTTGTGTGTGTTGTGTGTGTGTGTGTGTGTGTGGGTCTGACCGATGAATATGAGTAGAACCCCGACGATGATCTGCAGGAGGAGGGAGATGCTGATGAGAGTGATGAGCGGGATGTAGAAGTTGAACTCGGGGCCCTGCTCCAGTACCGCCTTCAGCTGGGACGCGTTCGCCATCAGCAGCGCTACGTCCAGCATGCTCTCCGCCGCGCTCTTCTTATTAGCATAGTGGTTCATGTTCAGAGGCGGAGACATCCTCCTCCAGCGTCCCTGCCTCGGAGTCTGAGCACACACACACACACACACACACACAGAAATGCTGTTATTACCGTCTCCTGACTGATGAACAGTAATTACACTGGAATAAACGGAGCAGCACTGAGGAAAGGTAGCAACACAAACACACACACACACACACACACGTTTAATATTTCTCACACACAGTTTAAACAATTTTAACTGTGTGAATGTGTGCTGGTAGATGTGCTGGGGGTTTTCTGAAAGGAGTGTGTGTGTGTGTGTGTGTGTGTGAGAAATGACAAGCTGTGAGTGTTTCAGTCTTTACTGAGAAGCTGCTAAGAAAACATCTGCTCATTAAAGCTCAAACAAAAAACTGAAGGGTTGGGTATTGTTGTTCTGTAAGCAATAAAACACTGGGATGTGCAGTACACAGTACACTGCTCCATCACACCACATCTGAGAAGAACACCACCACACTGCTCCATCACACCACATCTGATAAGAACACCACCACACTGCTCCATCACACCACACCTGAGAAGAACACCACCACACTGCTCCATCACACCACACCTGAGAATAACACCACCACACTGCTCCATCACACCACACCTGAGAAGAACACCACCACACTGCTCCATCACACCACACCTGAGAAGAACACCACCACACTGCTCCATCACACCACACCTGAGAAGAACACCACCACACTGCTCCATCACACCACAGCACAGGACATGTTTTCCTGCATCACCACGCTGACGGTTTGATTCCTCACTGATTCCACTCCCTGCCCCGTCCTGCCTCGTGTCCCTGTTGAATTCTCACAGCACCACTGAGTTTATAGTTAACTCTGATGCGCTGAAGCTCCACTGGTCTGAGATCAGTGTGAAATTCCAGCCGCAGGACGCTGTGTGTTTTTCCCACAAAAGTAAACAAAAGCGATTTCAGGGTTTACTGCAGGACGACTGATGCCCGAGAGTGTGTGGAAGAGGAAGGATGTCAGGTCACGGAGAGGCAGAACGCATTTCCTTCCTCATATTTCACACCCGGGGGTTAAACGCCAGAGCGTCCTGACCCAAACCTTCTGAAGAAACTCCACTGTACTGCACACGGTTCTGCTCTACAGCTTCCTGTTTCGTACCCGAGATCATTTCACCGTAAATATAATAACATCAACTTCTCTATTTCTCGCTGAGGTGTTTTTTCCATGCAGATATCAGAATCTGATTCAGTAGATTAGACCTGATCATGTGGTTGCTCGTGCACTGACAGAGAATCAGTCCGTATTGTGATTAACTGTCTGATTTACAGCCCTAGTAATCAGCTAACTATATATATATTTATATATATATATATATATTATTTCCCGCTCCCCAGAGTAACTCACAATTTAAAAGCAGTTACAGATTAAGGGCCTCACACAAGGGCCCAGCAGTGGCACCATGGTGTTCCTGAGCCTTAACGTGGTTTAATCTTCTGATCAGTTGTCCAGCATTTGAACCACTGAGCTAGCAGTGTTTTTTTTTCCTTCATGAGGAGAACACAGGTCCTCCAATCCGTGTGAAATCTGTGAGCTGGTTAAAGCACATGCGGTCATGTGACCCAGTGAGTTTTTCTGGGAAAACAGGAAATGGTTCCAGCTTTGCCATCGGTGAACACCAACTATACTACCATTAATGTGGAACTAATGCTGAATAACATGAATCCCCAGTCTGACATCATAAAGTTAAACACCTTGATCTGAAAACAGCTGGACAGCTGTGTTAAGCTGGTTAACAGCTGTGTTGACGAAGCAGCGGCAGAACTGAAACTTTTCCTGGAGCGTGCCAGCGTTTTTGGGTGGAGCCCGAGTCTCGCCTCAACAGACCAGGCCTTGTGTGGCACGGCAGGAAAAGACAGAGAGACTCAACAAAACACCCACCCAACACACACACACACACACACACACTTCAGATTCCTCTAACAGATCCACTTCATTTATCAGTGTCGCTTTTAGCATCAGCCTTTAATCTGTCCGTGTCTCAGCACTCTAGAACATTCTACAGGTCACACACTTCTAGGTTCTGTTTCTTCATCAGGAAACACACGGTTACGTAAGAAAAGTGGAACTGCACAGACGCTGGTGCGCGATGTGTCGCACTGCATGATTTTTTCTGCACTTGTTTGTTCATAGGACTACACGTGGACAAAAAAAAAGACATCTCAGAAGTCCGTCCGGCCGTCTGTGAGCTGATGCTGCGGTAGAATTTAACTCCACCCTGTATACCTTACAGTTAAAGGGGCAGTTTTCCTCGGGGTAAGTTTGGGGTGGTATTCTTAAGATGGGAGGTAGTGGTCAAAACTGCAGCACAGCAGAAAAATTTGTGAAGTCTGTGTCTGAGCGACTGACACTGCTGAGCGAGGGCTGTAACCCCACACCCTCCTCTGCTCTAGTTCACAGGTTACAGTCATTGTATGTCGTACCATTCAGTTCTTCTTTCACTGGAACTGTGAGACTCAAACTCCGTCCCCACATGACAGTGTCCCTCTGCACAAACCCCCTGATCTCCATGAGGAAATGCTGTGTTCTGATTGGAGGAGAAGAACTCTCATGTACTGTACAGAGTCCTGATTCTGACTCCACCCCTTTAAACTGAACACCTCTGGGATAAACTGGAACTCCGACTGAAGCCCAGACCTCCTCACCCTAACCCTAACCCTTAATAAAGAACTTGTCCTGCTCCTCAGACTGTGTTTTTGAATTTGGACCCTTGTGTGATTGCGTTTGGCTTCCCTGGATTAGAGGCTGTAAAACAAGCTGTTTAGACTCTGTGTGAGATTAATGAGTGTTTAGAGTGTTTAGAGCGAATGAACTTTCATCTGACCTTCTATTAGAAGGACTTAAAGCAGAAGAACGAGAGCCATGGACATCAGTATTTCCACCGTTACCTCACTGCAGTTCAGACTGAAACTGAAACTCAGCACAAAAAGGAAAACTTTCAGGGGTTTCTGCTATTTTAACATCGAGTCAGATGAGAGGGATTTTCCTGCCTTACAGCAGTTTGGAGTTGCAGGTCAACATTCGTGAACTGTGTGTCAATCATTATCAGATGTCCAGCCGGAGAGAGAGGACAAACGTGCACAGAGGGACACTGAAAGAGTTTCCACAAGCTTAGCTTTAACTCCAGATCTTTGCACTCCGCTCTCTCACAGCACACAGATACTCACACCTTCAGACTTCTACGGGATCTAAAAACCTTTAAAGAAGTAAAAGCTCACCACTGGCGATTTAGGGCCCTATGATAGACTGAGTTTGGGCCCCTACTACAGCCCTTTCACACCAAACATACCGGTACGTTACTGTTACGACTAATAGAACACATCTCAATGAGGGGCCTTAGAACTTTCTTTCCCCTCTGACTACCACCTGCCAGTACATTTACAGCACGTGGCAGATGCCCTCATCCAGAGCAACTTACATTTATCTCTTTTATACAACTGAGCAATTGGGGGTTAAGGGCCTCGCTCAGGGGCCCAATGGTAGCGGTTCAGTCTTTCAAACCCCGGT
>VCAZ01000249.1:187500-205000 GCA_005784505.1 Bagarius yarrelli
GTGTGTCTGTGTGTGTGTGTGTGTGTGTCTGTGTGTGTGTGTGTTGTGAGTTCCTGGAGTATTGATCTGCATATTAGCCTCCTGAGAGGAATACTGAGTGTTTCCACAGATACAGCCTCCTCTGGAGGGGGAGAGGAGAAAAAGGGTTGGGACACTCACACACACACACACACACACACACACACACACACAGGCAGATAGTTAGACAGAGAGAAACAGAATGGAGGAGGGGTTTAGGGTGTGTAAATAATAGTGTGCTGCAGTACCGGCGTGCTGCTGTCTTCTCTCTTGGTCCTGAACTTTGTGTCACCAGATCACCAACCTGTACTATCATTAGCTCACATGCCAGTTGCACCGTTTGTCCTTGTGTAACCCAGGGTATAAGGGTGCAAAGGGAGAGCAAGGTAGAATTTCACCTTCGGCTCAAAAGTCAATGAAAAAAATCCAACCTGAAGGTTTTTCTGTCTGAGTGATAAGACACAGGTGAGATTCATTTAGTGTTACCTGTGCATGTGTGTGTGTGTGTGTGTGTGTGTGTGTGTGTGTGTGTGTGACTTCAGCCCGCCTCCTCTCCATCAGCAGCTAGACCACGCCCCCTCTGGCCACAATCCTTTTCCTGAAAGGCAGGATGACTTAGCAAGATCGAGTCTCCAGAGCAGAGCGTTTACTAGGAAGACATAACATTACCTCTTATACACAGTGTGTGTGTGTGTGTTTGTGTGTGTGTGTGTCTTTAACCATTAAACTTACCTGCAGCTGTGTTAAGATCATTTTTATTCCCAAAAATGTGATATTTGACTCTCAGGAATGTTCCCAGGAAACTCAGCTGGGTTTAATCGCATTTAAAAACATATTTATTCATTTACGTTTCTGGCATTTGGAAGATCGACTGCGTCCAGAGTGACATACGTTTATCACATTTATACAGCTGAGCAGTTGCGGGTTTACGGGAAAAATGTAGTAGTTCAGTGTTTAAGGTGTTCCACTTCAGCTGAGTGTTTAAGGTGTTGGGAAAAAATGAGATAAATGTACGTCACGCTGCATTAGGGGTTCTGCAAAATGGCAGAAATGTAACGCCCTCGTTCAGGGGCCCAGCAGTGGCCCCTGAAACTCATAAGGTCACAACCTTCCTATTAAAAGTTTAACACAATCACTGAGCGTCCCCTGCCACCACTCTGAACTGACCAGACTGCAAAGCTGTGTTGCAACCATGATGATGTCATATGTGTGTGTGTGTGTGTGTGTGGCACAAGTCTCTCAGGGGTGTTTACATCACTATAACAGTAGGACACACACCTACATTGTGTTGTGTGTATTTTAAACACAACTTACAGTTAAACAGATGGTTAAGTGTGTGTGTGTGTGTGTGTGTGTGTGTGTGTGTGTGTGTGTTTGTGTTGCAGGGTGTATGCATGTGCATATATGTCTGATTTAATTGTCTGCTTTAGTTTAGAAGATTTTATACCACGTGACCAGGTTGAAAGCCAGAGACTTGAAGACACAAGATGAAGCTCATTACAAAGACGGCAAAATATGATGACAAAGGGGAAAGAGAGAGGGAGACAGAGAGATAGAAAGAGTGAGACAAAGAGATTGAAAGAGAGAGACAGACAGATAGAAGGAGAGAGAGAGACAGAGATTACAGGGGTGACATGGTGGGTAGAAGCCCTGCAGTTAGTGAGGAATAAGCAGAGGCAGTTTAGGTCAGCAGAAACACCATATATATCGATGGAGCAGAATGTAGCAGTAAAGCTGTGGGCACACAATGTCCTAGACCGGGACGCTGTGGATAAACTTCCAGCACCACCAAGCTGCCACTGTTGGGCCCCCTAAGCAAGCGTCTCAACAACTCAGTTGGATACTATATAAATGAGATAGTCTGAGGATAAGGTCATCTGCCAAATGCCCGAAATGTACATGTAAACTGTACGACTAAAAAGGAGGCAAAGACCGGAACCTGAAACTGTTGGGTTTATAATTCACTGTATTAGATTATAGTCCATGTGGTTTTGCATATGTCCTTAAAAATGAACGCTGGTACACAAGTTCTACCTTAGAACATCAGTTCAAATGTAACACAATTCAGATATTGACTTTAGGCATGTTGGGTAATAAAATACAAAGTAAAAGCATCCATAATTTCACTTTACAGGAATAATAACCACTCTGGACCATCAGTATTCCATTTTCTGTAACTTCTCATGGGATGAAACTATATAAATCATTTATAATTAGAAATTAAAGTTAAACCTGCAATCGAATTTGTCGATTTATATGTTGTTTAAATTTCACAAACACAATGCTGTTTGGATATAAATGTGTGTAAACAGGACTTTATTAATAATGACACACTCCGCTGTCACCCAGAAGAGAAGGGGTTCCATATCGAGTCTGGTTCCTCTCAGGGTTTTTTCCTAACATCATCTCTGGAGTTGCTGCAGGCTCAAATACTGGGAATAAATATGAACTGAGTTTTAAAATGTGTATTTTTACATGTAAATTCTGTTTTCCTTTAAAGCTGCTTTGAGACAATGTCTATTGTTTAAAACTCTTAACAAATAAAATAAAATTCAATAATATTTGAAGATATCTTAATAACATATATCCATCAGCATTAATGTTCATCATGCTGAAAAACTGTGTAGCATCACACCTTCTTTCCCTCTTCCGGATGAATAATAGTCAGCGATAAACTCTAAACACTAATTCTGGTCCAGTCACAGTAGCAGTTAAGGACACGTGCCCACATATTGATCTCAATGACTCGTCATTAAAAGACAATATTTTACTGATCTGGGATCAGTTTTAGAATATTCTGCTAAAATGATAAAAAAAAACAGGAGTCCATTCTGTTTCATATGGAGAAGGTGGCCATGTTATCTATTATGTGAGGTGTTTTTGTTGTACAGGGTTGGGTTGTGAAAAACAATGTCCAATATTCATATACCCCCTCAAAGTTGTATTTAGCCTGCAGTTCTTCTTTATTCCTTGTGATGCAGCAACCCCCCCCCCCCCGTCATTTTATCGCAGCCTTTATTGCAGTGATTGCCAATTTTTGTGCTACATTTGTCTCTTCCTCTCTCTTTCCATCCATCTCTCAGGACCGAAAACTGTCTAAAGTGGACCGTCAGAGGTTTAAGGAGGAGGCGGAGATGCTGAAAGGTCTCCAGCACCCTAATATCGTCCGCTTTTATGACTTTTGGGAGTCCCCTGTCAAAGGGAAGAAATGCATCGTCTTGGTGACAGAACTAATGACGTCAGGCACTTTAAAAACGTGAGTCTCGGTTATCTGATATATAGAGTGTTAAAGAAATACGTTTAATTACATTTATTGTGCGGTTTGGTGCAGCTTGTGGTTTTTTTTTTTAGGAGAATGATAAATGACATCATTATTATGAAAAATGACACCCTGAGATATAGCAAAGCAACCCTATATCAATCAAAGCTAAATCTACATGAGGGTATTATTGAATTATCAATGTATCGTACATTACCCTCCTAACTGCCGTATCTGACGCAAATACTAAAAAACAGTTTGGGGTCATAAATTTTGTCCTGATTCCACTGAAATGTAAAGATAGAGTTTAATTTTTGACCAAAAAACATTTACACCAATTAGAAACGGACCAGTCTGTCTGAGGATGTTTAAAACCTGACACGCTAGATATGATTTCCTCGCACAGCTATGATTTGATGTAGAGCTACGTTTCAAAGTATAATAGAATCAACACAGTTTGTAATCAGATACACGCTTTCTGCTGCAGGTACTTAAAGCGTTTCAAGGTAATGAAGCCAAAGGTGCTGCGTAGCTGGTGCCGGCAAATCCTCAAGGGTCTTCACTTTCTGCACACACGCACCCCTCCTATCATCCACCGAGACCTGAAGTGCGACAACATCTTCATCACAGGCCCAACAGGCTCGGTCAAGATCGGGGATCTGGGCCTGGCTACACTCAAGAGGGCCTCTTTCGCCACAAGTGTTATTGGTAATGAGCTTCTAGTCTTTATTGGCTATCGTTACTGATTAGACAAAACGTAACATTGAATTAAAATGTTTTGTGATGTCTGTTAGGTACTCCTGAGTTCATGGCTCCTGAGATGTATGAAGAGCACTACGATGAGGCTGTGGATGTCTATGCATTTGGCATGTGCATGCTGGAGATGGCCACGTCTGAGTATCCGTACTCCGAGTGTCAGAACGCTGCTCAGATCTACCGCAAAGTCACCAGTGTGAGTCACAGTAGATGAAGATTCGAATCTGAATAAGAATTTAGGTCGCTTGTCTGAATGCTAATTTATCCCAAGTCAGAATTTGGGTTTAGTTTTGCAGCAGTAAGTGGGTTATTTTGCAGCAGTGTTAAAACTGAGGCCAACACTGAGTTGAAATATCAGTAGTGCAATGCAGCAATTTAATTGACATGTCCAGACACAGTGTTCACAAAGCTATTTTCTTTAAAAGCATAAAAATGTAGGTATAAACAGAGTAAATGCTAATGCATGACCTTGTAATGCTGTTTACTTTCCGTACAGGGTGTCAAGCCAGCAAGTTACAGTAAAGTCACCGTTCCCGAGATCAAGGAGATCATAGGAGAGTGTATCCGCTATCACTGGGAGGAGAGGTGAGATCACACAGAAACAGGCTTAGCGTAGCCTAGCCTAGCCTAGCAAAGTAAAAAACCTGTGATCAGTAAATATAACGAAAAGGAGGTAGTAGCTCAGTGGTTAAGGTACTGGACTTCTGATCATAGGTTTGATTCCCAGGACCACCAAGGTGCCACCAGTGAGCAAGGCCCTTATACTTCCAGTGTAAAAAAAATTAAATGCAAGTCGCTCTGGATAAGGGTGTGTAAATAAATCTTGGCACTAATATTAGAAATAATATTATAAGCCCTTTTCCCCATGTTCTCAGTTATGATAAACAATTGCTGGTCTATAAGAGTATGAACTGCCCATTATTGTCTGTTAGGTATATTATATTTCTTAAGAGAAAGTTAAAGATCCAATTACATGACTCTTCTCTTTCCTCAGATACTCCATCAAGGATCTGCTGAATCATGCTTTCTTTGCAGAGGACACTGGCGTCCGGGTAGAACTTGCAGAAGAAGATGATGGCAAAAAAACATCGATCGCACTTAGGCTTTGGGTGGAGGACCAGAAGAAGTTGAAAGGGAAGTACAAGGACAGCGGTGCAATCGAATTCACCTTCGACCTCAACAAAGAGGTGCCGGAGGCAGTTGCGCAGGAAATGGTAAGCATGATTCTATTAATTTTTCAAAGTATTGCTTAATAGATAGCAGTAAGTTACTGTGAAATATCCCCTTCAGGTTGAGTCTGGATTTTTTCTGGAGAGCGACATGAAGATTGTTGCCAAGTCAATCCGGGACCGTGTGGCTCTCATAAAATGGCGTAGGGAACGGACTGTCTCCATGACCAAGGGCGAGACTGAAAAGAATTTCACAGAGGACCATGCGCAGACTGTGCATCAGGATGCTAAGCTGGTACAGGGTGCAGTGCCCGGTGCTCATAAAGAGCCAGGGGATCCTGAAAGGGAGTCAGTTAACCTCTCCAGTGGCCCCACCAGTTCAACTGCATGTAAGCAAATGCTATGAATAGCAAGCATCTTTTGTTTTGAATAGTGTTTTGTGAGTTTAGTATAATCAGAGAGTCAGCAGAATAAGTCATCACTGAACCTTCACCCATAAATGATTGCTTCAGAAAATGGTCTAGACCGTGCAGAATATTTTATGCTTACCTTTTTATTTAAAGTGTACTTACGTGAAAACAAATACAATTTACCGTTCATCTCTGCAGCAGACAGCGTTGCCGGCTCTGCAGCAATCCCAGAGGGTTTGAGTACCCAGCACAGCATCATGTACCAGTCAGAGCCCTTGTCCACTTGCCAGAAAGTCCTCAGTCCATCAACACAGCTTTCTGAATTACATCAACATCATGTGATCCAACCACAACTTACAAGTCAGCTTCATCAGGAGGTCCAGAATCAGATTGCTGCTCACCTGCACTCAGGAGCACAACAGTTATCTATTGCCCAGTATAAGCAAGAAATCATACAACAACTTATGGATCCACAGGATCAAACTGTTCAGCTGCAACAGCCCATTGCTCAGTTACATCAAGAATCCCAGCAGCAACAACCTGCTTTACATCTCCACCATGGAGCACAGCAACCGCAACCTGCTGGCCAGTTACTCCATGCAATCCAGCCACAGGGTATTCACCAAAACCACCCAGTGCAGCAGCATCATGTGGCCCATCATCAATCTTCAGCACAGGAGACTCAACAACAACCTGTAGCACAGCTATACCAAGGAACTAATCAGCAACCTGTTACTTCTATGACCTTTTTGCAGTCCTCTGTACATCTCACCCCGAGTCTTTACCAGCATTCTCATCCAGTAAGTAAATACATGTCCTCTTAATTTCATTAGCTGATTTGTGTATTTGTTTGTCTGTTATGAATATGTCTCTGTATCTCATTTTTTACCAACTGCTCAGAGACACAACATTGTTTCGAGAGAGTTCACAGATCCTGTTTTGAACCTAAGGAGCTTGATGATACTAGACATGGCAGTACTTCTGGTCCAGATGGCCTGTTGGCACACTCATTTAAAGCCAATGTGCATCTGCCCAAAACCAAAACAATCTAGTAACACAATCAATTTTTACTAGTGCATTTAAAATATCGAAGTCATACAAGAATACCCTGAGGCTGAACTGTTTATGATGGCAAAATGATTCAGTCTGATGATCCTGACCTTCGGATACATGACAATAATTCTGCATAAACACTCTTGTGGCTTTGCTTTGTGGCTATAATTATTTGATATTGTTTTTTAGCCCACTGCTAAATCGATTCAGCCACAGACGATATCAGCTCCAGCGACTCCTGCAGCACCCCAGAGACAGGAGGTGAGATTACACGGTCCAGACTAATCCATTACACACATCTCCCTCCATTTTACAATTATCAGTACTTTCATACTAAATGTGTGTGTAACGTCTGTGTGGTGGTGTCCATAACAAAGAACTTAACTCTGTTTTCATGGTGTAGTGGCTTTGTATTTTAATTTAGCCTGTTCTTTTTTGTGTTTTTATTTCTCTCAGTTTCACCTCTATCTCCATCCTGCAGCTTTCCTGTCTCAGGTAGAGCTACCTGCTCAGAGTTTAGACACCTCCTCATTGTCTTAAGCTTTGCTTGATTGGCTCTTGGATCATGTAATTAGAAATTTTGGCACTATGTATCCAATCCTTAAATCACCTAATGTTGTTGGAGATAGATATATGCATGTTAAGAAGTACTTTAGCCCAAAATGCAAACACAGCTAGCACAGTTCTTTTTCTTTTATTGTTAGTTATGTTAGCACTTGTGGAAGAAGAGCTTTTTTGTTTATGATGTTTTAAAGAAATTCACAAGCTGATGACTGAGGGTATTGTCAGAAACCTGATCTCATTCTTTGTTTTCTAGACATTAGCAAACCTTCAGCCAGTTGTGGAGTCCGCTTCTGATGGACAGACCCATCCCCAGCATATGCATCAACCAGCTTCTGCTATGCTCAGTGCTGCACCGCCTTCTCAACCCCAGCCGAATGTTCATGCTACGCTTCAGCCTCTTCACATTTCCACTCAAGTATGTTCTTAATCACTTCCTGAATTTTTCTAACATCTTTTTAAAACATTTTTTAAAAATGGAATTGTTTTTGCTTCCTCAGTACTCGTCACCGTACTCTGTTATGCCAGCAGTGGGCACTACCGCCAGAAGTGAAGCAGTAACAATTTCCTCCATGCAATACAGCACCCCCTACCCTCACAGCGCCCCTCCAGTCCCTCCATCCTACTACACTCCGAGTCCAGTCCATGTCCCAATACCTCTTGCGGCTACACAGAACTTACCCTCCATACCTGGAGCGGGTACACCCCAAACCCCAGTGTCTGCTTCTTTGGGACCAATCCTGGGTATAGCTCTGTCGTCTTCCCTTATACCACCACAACAGCAGGTGTACCCTCCTGCTCTTCCACCAGAGAGCTCTCGTCTTCAACCC
Organism: Bagarius yarrelli; assembly: GCA_005784505.1. Lineage (NCBI taxonomy): Eukaryota > Metazoa > Chordata > Actinopteri > Siluriformes > Sisoridae > Bagarius > Bagarius yarrelli. The sequence continues at coordinate 195,557 of VCAZ01000249.1, forward strand.
CAACCCACCCAGTCATCTATGCCCCTTTCTCATACTTTGCTGCAGCCACTGTCCACCTTTCCCCCACAAGAGCCCTGTATTTCTGCACCATCTGCACAGGTATATACTATATGGTTTTCTAAGTAAATGCAATGTGTTATTATTATTATTATTATTATTATAATTAAGCACAGGAACAACATTAAATTTTGGTATGGAGTAAAACTAATAGGTATGTAATGCCTTTTCTTTACCTAGGAGGAAGCCCTGGTACATATGGAACCAACTCAGATCAAGCCTCCTTCACACAGAGAGGAACCTCAACCTGGTTTTCCTGCAGCCCCTTGTGGTCAGTGCTATAACTTAATGCATATGTATAAAAACATATGCTTTAATGAATCAAGTCATATTTTTTTTATTACTTGCAGCTGAAAGTTCCACTGAACCAAGCAAAACTCAGCAGATCCAAGAGACAGCATCTGTATTTATTCCTCATGCATCTGACCCAGGCCAAGAGGTACAATCCATTACTGCCACACTAACAGAAATGCATAAGGACAGGACAAAGTTTTGGTATGTATCCAATAGGACAACACTAAAATTGTCATGTTTATGTTGTAGGAGCCAGTACCCATGCCTCTACCTATCTATACGTGTGACAGGTAATGATCTTATTTACATGTATCAGTATATTTATACCAAAACGGATTGCTGGCTGACAAAGCTTACGGGTGTTTTAGTTTGAACTCAGATGCAGCTTCGGGTAAAGAAATGAGTGATAGCTATGAAGGCACTATTAGTGGAGGAAAAGGTGAGGGGAAACCACGGAAACATCATCGCAAGTCTGCTCGCACCCGCTCACGGCAAGAGAAGACCAGCAAACCCAAACTCAGCATACTCAATGTGAGTGTATGGTGTTTTTGGTATATTGATGCTTTTTGCTTGCTGTATGACCAATGTCTCTCCTGCTCGTGTCACTAGGTTTGTGATACAGGTGATAAAATGGTGGAATGTCAGCTGGAAACCCATAACCACAAAATGGTGACCTTTAAATTCGATCTGGATGGTGACGCACCGGAGGAAATAGCAACGTACATGGTCAGAGGATATCACTTGAATTGTTGCATGGTCTTCTATGATTGTACCAGAAGTACAATCTGTGATATTTTTTAGGTGGAGAATGGGTTCATTCTGCCAATAGAGAAGGAGATTTTCATTGATCAGCTGAAGGACATTGTGGACAAGGCTGAGGACATGCTGAGTGAGGAGGTAGAGGGGGAGAGACAGAGTTCCCTAAGAGATCTACCCCTTCTAGGCAGCTCCCCTGGAGGAATGGGAGATGAGGTTAGGACACAGGTTATAGGTGACAAAGTCTGAATGCCAAAAGTCGGTTAGCACGGTTATGTCGGTTATGTCATTTTAAGAATTTACTTTTTTATTTTATTGTTTATGGTTACCCAGACTCTAAAAGGACAGAAGGATGGTGCCCCTCAGCATGTTTATCAGCAAAATGGTAACCTTTCTCCAATTGAGCTTATACAGCTCTAAAACGTGTCAGACATAATCTTAGCACGGCTTTATTCTGGTTTGACCCTGTAGTGCTTCATACTGGTAAGCGATGGTTCATTATCTGCCCCGTGGATGAGCCAAGTGTCAGCCAGGACATGTCGTCAGATGGAGCTACAGCCACACCCAATACGAGTGGACTGAGCGATGGCACTGCACCAAGTCAGACTGCTGACAGCAGCACAGCTCAGCTGGTGGAGCACTGCACCGCACCTGCTTCCACAGGTAACATTATTAATCGGCAAATTTCTATATTTGTTCTGTTTTTGGAAAATAGTCCAGTTGTTGAAATTGTAACTCATACTATAAATGCATAACTTTGACAGCCCATCATTATTTATCTACTGTTTAGATTCAACAGGTTATGCCACAGCTCCTCCATCTGGTGGCAGTGATGCTCATGGATTCAGCCCACTGTCTCTGACTACCATAGACCCATTATCCTTGGTTCCACTCTCAGCCTCTCTGCCAGCACAGTCTCACAGTGGCCCAATAACACCAATCCATGCTGCCCAGCAGGTGTTGGATTTGGCCAGTGCTGCTTCCAAAGTTGAAGATGTGCCCTGCTGCCCACTAGTCGTGCCATTAGCCCTGGATACTACTGTGAGTGCTCAGCGCTCCTCACCAGTGACCCCTCCCATCATGCAGGACAATCATAGCATTGTTCTGCAGCAACCATTTGCATCTGTGGGGGGTGCCAAACCCCCTTCGATGCCGCAGAGCCCTGCCACCTCACAGCACCATCATGCCCCCAACGAATCAGATGGGGAAGGTCGGGGCCGAGTGGGGTTTGTAGACAGTACCATAAAGACACTGGATGAGAAATTGAGAAATCTACTTTACCAGGAATATGTGCCTATGTACCCATCCAGCTGTGCAGCAGAGACTTCAGGCTCAGGCATGGAGTATGTGCAGTCTCCACCTGGACCAGAGAGTGCAGCAGGGGGATCCGGTCACAGCACGCCCCAAATCATTGGAGATGGACGCATCAGAGCTGGGGAACAACTGGTAAGTTTATATAGTTAAAACTAGACCTGATAAAAAAGGACAAAGACAGGTTGAAATGATTGCTGCCTAGTGCTAACTAACTAATTAGTCATTTTTTGTTTTCAGCCACAAATTCCAGAGCGAGTAGATAGTCTCAGCACGCTTAGTGACTCTGCTGTTGCGGGTATAACAAATCATTTCTACTAATTCAACAACTGCTTTCAGTTAATATGTCGACTATTATCCTTTCTATTAGAAGATGTCTTATAAATCATGATAGAGATGTGTCATACATTACTATTCTTTTTAGTTACAGTGTCAAAGAACTCAATAATGCCTCACTCCACTTCCTGCTCAAGCTCCAGGAGTCGATATAAGGTATTGTTTTTTAGCAAATATTCCTACAAATCTTGTTGCATTCCTCAATCCTTATCTACATCACTGAAATTGTTCATCTCAAAAACTGTAAATCAGATGACAGCTGGTGCTCCTGACTTCCTTTCCGGAACTCAGAGAAAGCAGAGGAGTTGGAGCAGCACAGCTTCACCAGCACACCCTGGTGCTTGTTATGGGGAGCACAGTATTAATGCTGAGCCAAATACGATGTGCAGGGGACAACTATGCCATAAGCAGAAAGCACTGCAGCAGAAATTCAGCTCCTCCTGATTTCTGTCTGGACCCTCTGTACCCCCTCAATGAGCCCGGCTCCCTTCCACGAGCCCGTACATCCATCTCAGCTGATGTCCATGCTCGCTTTATGTCTTCTGACTCTGGGGCAGAGAGCAGCCCAGCCAAAATGGTACCTCCCACACCATCTCGCTCAGAGAGGAGAGGAAGCGACCTCATGAGGAGGGCAGTGGCCTTTTTAAGACGTTCGGGCCGCAGCAGCAGTGTCCAGAGCTCAGATTCGCCTGGTAGACATGGTGGAACATATGGTTCGTACATGAGCAGCGATAACGACTCTGAGATGGAGGACATAGACATTAAAAATGAACTGCAGAGACTGAGGGAAAAGTGAGTATCAGGTCTGAATTTGGTTGTGTGTATGGATAATGACCTAGTGGTTGTCAGTAGCAGTTGTAGTTTATTTGCCATTTTTACTCCCATTTTTTCAGACATATGCAAGAGATTTCAGAGTTGCAGGCTCACCAGCGTGGGGAAATCGAGCTGCTGTATCGACGGCTAGGCAAAGCACCCCCTCCTGGCCTCAGCCTTACCTCCACAGTGCCCCCTGCTGGTCGAAGACGCAGAGCCAGCAAGCATAAACTAAGAGCCAGCAAACTGCTCAGCCCTCTGGTCCAGCAGATTCGAAGTTCACCAAAACAAGTGACAGCAGCAAAACTGGTGATCCTCCCTACCTTTTCTCTCATTGCCAGGATAAAGGTCTAACTTTTGAGGTTTGTCTGTAGGGTGATTGTAAAGCCAGATGATAGTGGTACTACACAATGTGTGAATCTCACATGGCAGGTTATAAAACGATATCAGATTTTGATGCTAGTGATGATCTCCGATTTTCACCCTGTTCCTTTGTTAGCTGAGCCTGTAAGTGTAAACGGGTCTCCAGCCAGAGCTTCAGAGCAGTGTGCTAGCCGGTATCGCTCCGGGACTGAAACTTTGCCCAGCTCTGTATCAGAACCAGTCCAGACCCAGCAGCCCTGCTCCCTCAAGACCTCACTGTCATCTGACAATGTCTGTTCTGGACTGCAGGGTGAGGGGGCAGGAGTGTACAGCCAGCAGTCTCAGGGTGAGCTTCCATAAAGTAACTTGAAATTACTGTACTGTATTGTATTGTACATACCTTTTGCAGCAACATTCCCAGTTTTCTCGTCTTTCTTGCTGTGTTCAGGCTGGTCTCCGTATCACCCAGCGGCTGAGAAGGTCACACACAAATCCAGCAGTAAACCTCGTGCTAGATTCCTGAGTGGGCCTGTTTCTCTCTCCATCTGTTTGTATCTCTCTTTCACCAAAACAAATCACTCACTAACTGTCTGTTTCACTTGTCATACATGTATTACTTTCATGTCCTGTTTGTTTCAGTCCTCTATTCTTTGGTTTTATATTCTTTTTTACTTTAACTTGTAAAAAGCTTAATCAATGGACATATGAACCATTATTTGGTTATTACATTTTACAACCATGTAGGCTTCATAAAGCATTATTCAACAAATGCTCTAAAATGACTTGTTGCTGAATTACGAATAAATGCCTTTTTTGCATTTGTTTATTATTTAGTAATATTTCTTCAGGCTTAACATTATTAAACCCTGACTGTGATCTTTCTTCTGTAGGGTCGACCCTAAAACGGCTCTGCCTGGGTAAAGATCGTGGAAACAGTAACTATCCCTTTATTTCCATTGAAAGGATGCAAGTGGTTTTTTGTACACTCTTAAAAAATGTACTCCAATTTTAATAATTCCTCTACGATTTCAGGGCCTGCAGGTCCGCCTGGGGCATGTAATCATCCCCAGGTACCGCTAGGTTCGACTCCCTCCCCGCGTCACCCAGCAGTTGGGCTAGCTCAAGCACAAAGCAATAACAGCAACAATAACAATGACATGTGCCCTGAGAAGCTGCAGAGGCTGGTGGGCACATGGAGTTCCAAGCAGTCCTTTTCATTCACTGATTCTTTTAGCCTGAGAGCTCAGCGAGCCACCAGAACCCGAACCAGGAGTGCTGAGGGGGTAAGAACAGACTGGCTTTCTGGGTTCTTGAAATGATGCCTGTGATAAACAGCTGCTTCATTATTTTTAACCCTCTGGGGTGAAATCTTTACCCTATTTTGTTAACAATTTCTCACCATGTTTTTTAGGTGCTTCCAGGCACTGCAGCAGTAACATCAGCTTCACCGCTGTCTTTCTCCTGGCCTAGGATTAATTCCCACACTTCTGAGATGACAGAGCCTTTGCTCACTCTCCAGGATGGAGTCTCAGGTCACAATACCTGTTTGAGTGAATTTCTAGGTGCCTCGGTCTACATCACCCGCTGGCCTGCACTGAGCTTGGCTCTCGATCAGAGAGGGTTTACCTTCTCAACCGTGGCTTCATCCTGGAGCCGGCGCTTATCTCCACCAGAGCCAGTCAGATCCCAATACAGGACTTGTAGGCCTATGTTGTAGCATCAGCTAAATTATCTTACAGCAATTAAAGTATGGTAGCTTGTACAACTTTAAAGCATGTGCTTTCTTACTTATATCTGTTAGGGCCTGAATGATGTAAATATCCATGCTCATGATATGTAGATGAACAATAGCCAGACGCCATATAACTATGTTGTTCTAGTTGTTCCAGAATCAATCCATAGACGCTGTATATAAGCACATGAACTGTATATCTGTCTGCTTATTAAAATCACCCACATTCACTGCATCACTGTGACACCCTGAGAGCTGCTAGTCCTGCAGTAGTACATTTGTACCAAGGATTCTGGTTTAGGAGTTGCCCCTATTACAAACAGCTTGTTATGGGACTGGAGAAGCCAAAAAGACATTTTTTGGAGTTTATATGAGTGCCTTGAACAGCAGTTTTGGACCCATGAAGATGAAGATAACTAGTGCAATTCATTTATAATAATGATGTGAATATTATGTAATTAAGGTAAACTTTATTTTCATTATCAAGTGACCCAAAGGTTTCATTTTCAATGCATCTTGTCGGGATCTCTAAAGAAAGGAAAAATGTTTCAGATGACATTGATACCTGAACGTTAAGGAGGACCCAGACTATACCCAGTTGATCAACACACTAAGTGGGAGGTTTGCTGATGATTCAGGTTCTGTATGATGTACCTCTCACACAATAAGGTGATGAGTTTAAACCTGTAGCACTAAGACGTCAAAGCTAAAGGAAAAAATGAATGTGAATAGGGAGGACAGGGGCATTTAAAAAAAATCAAACGCCATATCAGTGTATTAAAAGTTCAGTCTTTACATCTTCCTTTGTCATCCAAAAAGAGTTCTCTCTGGCTGTCATCGTGTGTGTATAAGAACACGTCTTACTCAATACAATGACTCAAAACGGTTTCATGTGGAAGTTTGGCGGTAATCTGTAATGAAATCATGTAAAACTAAGATTCTTTATCAAAGTTACTACATGTAATATTGTACAGTGTATAGTTAATAATGTTTCTGACGTTTTCATCTTTCTGGCTGTCGTATTTCAGCTATGCAAAAACCTGCACCATGTACTGCATTACCGCCCCGAGTTAATCTGCTTGTACATGCTTACACTCAAATCCTGCTCTTCCCGCGTACGCAGACCACAAGTCTAGACGCTGTTCGCAAGAGTAAAGATATTAAATCTTTATTAATGTTTGTTGGTATTTTTTTTCACTGTAATTTAGTCAGAAGACAAAGAAAATGACTTTAATGAGACTAATTAGGTGCAATACCTCATCCACAAATTACACTGGCTAGATTATTCATCAGATTATTAAATACTTGCCAGTTAACAGTATTAGGCTTTAGTCTGTTTTGGATAAATAGATTACAGAGGAATTCGATTTCTTAATAATTCCTAACATTATTTGCTTTACTTAAAGATCCCATCAGAGTTGATCTAATTCGTTATGGTCTAGAATATATTTATAATTTAAAATTCTTATTGGTAGTCTATGAAAAGCAGGAATGGCTCATTTTCTTGTGTTGTAGACGAGCATCATGTGAACAATGAGTTAAAAAAGTTAAAAAAAAAAAAAAAAAGATAATAATTAGTTAAAGCAACAATTATAACATGGTCAGTGAATACAGTTTGTGGGAAAGCGGTGGCTTTTGGTTAAGGTGCTGGACTACCAACCTGAAGATTTTGGGTTTGATTCCCAGCTCCACCCAGCCACGACTGTTGGGCTCCTGAGCAAGGCCTTCAATTCCCAATTGCTCAGTTGTATAAAAGAGATAAATGTAAGTCACTCTGGAAAAGGACATCTGCCAAATGCTGTAAATGTAAATGGTAAAACACTCATTTTCCCTTGTTAAAATCAGTTCTGTTTACAGGTTCCACCTTAGATACACCGTCACCTCATCAGTCCATTATTCATACACACACTCTTCACACACTCTTACTCACTGTCTGATCTCCTACAGTTCATGGACTCTAATGGTTAGCATCCTGCTACTGACCTGCTCCAGATCCCCGAGCACTAAAGCTAACACTCTCCTCTGTTCCTGTCTGCCTAAAAGAAAGTGGCCCCCTGGGTTTTATCATTATCTCTGTCTCCCGCTCTGCTTCCTCTGTCACAAGGATATCAAGCAGCTTGGATTTCAGCTGAAGTGAGAACATATTGTCTGTTGCACATCATTAGAAAAGATGATTTGTAAAGATTTATTTAAGAAAAATACACTCACTTCCGCTGGACGTGAAGCAGGAACACGATTAGTTGATACCGATCCATTTTTCAGGATTTTCAGAACAACTTCTTACCGAAACCTGTTTAATACTGACCCTCAGTTATAAAACAGAGAAATCCTCCGAGCAATCATGTAGCGTTTAGGAAGATCCAGGAGGGACATTCAGCTCCAGCTTAAAAACACTGGCGGACATTTTACATCTCACTCGGGGTCAGGGTTGCCAGATTGGACCAACTACAGTATAAAACCTGCCCATTAAAAATACCAAATTAAAATGCAGAATGTTTAAACTGGGAAACAATAAATATAAACTTCCGCCTGTTGTACTTTATCCATCAGACCAATGCTTTTGATTTGGTCTGACATGATCAAAAAAAAGCAGGGAAACCCGCTTAATCTGGCAACACTGTTCGGGGCGGGTCTATAATAAAACGGCAGTGTCATTCAATATCCATGTGACATCACAAAAAAACGGCATATAAAATGGTTTGATTTGCAAAAGAGGAACTGATTTAACCAATAAAAAAATTTTTTTTTTAAAAGTTTGGATCTATATATTTGTAGGATGGTTGTTTACACACACACTGCTAACAGACATTTCAGTTCAAACAACATGTAAAAGCACATGTCACTTTCAGTTACACACCCCTATCCTTTCCCCTATCCTATCATTAATTTCATTTATACAACTGAGCGATTAGGGGTTAAGGATCTTAAGGTGGTAAATGGAAATCAAACCCACATCTTCTGGTTTTCTGTCTATCACCTTCACCATGTTTTCCTATTAAATCGCCAATAAAGTGGTAGCTTACTGTTGGAATCAGAAGGTCCGGCCCCTTGGCAAGGCCCCTTAACCATTAGCTGCTCAGTTAAAAACAATGTAGGTCATTGGCTGTCTGACAAATGGCAAAAAAATATAAATGTAAATTTAAGTCCAAATAAGGATAAGATGTTTCTATGGCTGCAGCATAAGATATAACAAATACTTACAGAAATTAATTCTAAAAAAATTTGAAGAAATTAGCAAAACAATTAATGTGTTTACATTCCACCTTCTTCCCGTAAGGAGTCACTGACACACCGACTGTTGTGTCTGACTGACTTACTGAGCAGCAGCAGCAGGTGTGGTGGGGTTGGTATAAAGGTTGTGTGTGTTAGTGTGTGTGAGAGTTTGGTCCGGTGTGAGTCACAGCATGGAGCGAGAAGTCAGATTAACACTGCTGAGTCTGTTAATTGTCTGTGTCACTTCTGCCCCAGTTAAGAAGGTAAGATTAAATATCCTTATGATGTCACACTGCAATAATTTATCATCCAATTACACTGTCCCTGATACGGCTTACGAAAATATCAGTCATTATTTTTTTCACATGGATGATGTCGATGCGGATTTATTTCTATATATTGACTCTGTGACTAAACTCCAGCGGTTCCAGTGGTTTTCTGCTCTAACAAGAGATTTTATCCTCAAACTCCACTGACTTTCTGTCAATAAAATAATTAAAGGGATTTTATTAATGAGTTAATGAGGACATTTGCTTATATGACGATTGACAGCAAATGTATTCATTTTT
>VCAZ01000249.1:210000-225000 GCA_005784505.1 Bagarius yarrelli
CTGATGGAGACCCGACATCAGGTACTAAAGAGTCACACAAGAGCTCCAGTAAAGTGTCATTTTAAACAGGCTCACCATTGAGTTGAGTGATTCACTGTGGGGGTGTAGTTTAAGGGGTAATGGTGGACCCTTATGAGTCAGGTGTGTTTGGTGGTTGTATGTGGGAATTTGCTAGGTTTCCTCAGGACATTAAGCACACAACTGAAGAAAATGTTTTATTTGGATTAAGGGGCATTTGTGTATAATAGTCCGAGAACCACTGCTTTTGTTGGATATTACTGTTATTTATATTACTAAGAATAATATCTAATACTTACTTATATATCTGCAGTACCCCAAGTTCCATTTTTCTGGATATTTATTGTGTTAGTAGTGACCAACAACCAGCTAGAAACCAATGAAGCTGTAACCAGCTTCCCTCTGACTCTACTGTCTTATGGACATCATTGGTGGTTTGGGATTTGACCACACTGTCCAGTTGGAATAGCTTTTCCTATTCTTTATAACAATAATCAGTTATCTGTTTGTAAAAGTATCAACTCTATTAATGACATCATCCGTCAGGTATATAAGACATCATAAACAGCATTATGTAGAGTCATTTACTCCTTTAGTAACTTCATGAGTCCAGGTTATTTCCTACAGGTGAAACAAACACAGCAAGAATTCAGGCTAACGTCAAAGAGGCCATCGGGGGTAAATTTCCTCTCTACTGCCTGGGGTTTGGATTTGATGTGAACTTTGACTTCCTGGAGAAAATGGCGCTGGAAAACGACGGCGTTGCTCGTAGGATCTATGAGGCATCAGATGCCGACCTCCAGCTGCAGGTGAGACTCAGCGCTCTGCTGCTTTTCAGGAAGATTCAACAATTCTACACTGTTCACTTAAAGCTTCGACTCTGCTTCACTCTCAGGGTTTCTATGAGGAAGTGGCCACGCCTCTTTTAACCCACATCCATCTGAAGTATCCCGGAGCAGTGAATCTCACCCAGACCAGCTTCAGGCAGTATTATAACGGCTCTGAGATCGTGGTGGCCGGACAGATCACAGACAACAGCCTGGAAAGTCTAGAAAGCGAGATCATCGCAGTCTCAGTAAGATCAGCGCCTCTCCTACTCTTCTGTCCTCTATTGAACATCAAAGAAAGAAAAATCCGGAATGCTGAAATCTTTGATAAGCTGATCCGGAGAATCCGGAATGTTCTGCTGACTGAGACTGACAGAAGAGTCTGCTTTAGGTTTTCTCTCACTTTTATTTGCAGAAAAGCAGAAACGTGACCTATCAGGACTCTGTATCAGTCAAAGACGTCATGGAGGTTCCAGCAGAGCATGAGAGCTTCATCCAGAGACTGTGGGCTTATCTCACCGTCAAGCAGCTCCTGGACAGGGAGTGAGTGTGTGTTCACACTGTTTACTGCTTTACAGACGGATTTATCCTTCTGACACGTTGTGGTGTGTGTGTCTGTGTGTGTGTCTGTGTGTGTGTGTGTTAGAGTGGCACTAAAAGGAGATGAGAAAGAAGCAGCGAAGAATAAAGCTCTGGATCTTTCTCTGAAATATGAATTCGTGACTCCGCTCACTTCCATGGTGGTCACTAAGCCTCAGAAGGAGGAAACTCAGGTCGCCCACAAACCCAAAGAGGGGGCGGAGCCACACAAACACTATGACATGCCGGTGCCTCATCTGCCCCGGATTGTAAGTGGGGCAAATGATTGACAAGGAAATCTCAGTGTTTAATGTTATTTATAATGGATTTAATTGGGTATGTGGAAAATATAGACTTTTAATTAAAATATAATAGAAATTAAACTGATTTTATTTCAGAGATAATAAACGATTGTGGGTTATAGATACAAGCAAAGTTTGGTCATGGCACCAGAAAGTAAATTTTACAGATTAAAAAAATAGTTTAATTAAAAAAACTGATACAGATAACAAAAAAATTGGCTTTATATAAGGAAGATCATAGAAAGGATCAGTTTTATTTTTCAACATTGTTCAGGAAAACTTGTCTTCCAAAAGCATCTGAATTCAGTTCTTTCAGTTTGGTATCTGAAACCTTGACAAGTTGAAAATAAAATGACAAATTGTTATCTTTAGTTTTTTTATCTGTAACACCAGTCCTTACGGGACAGTCTGGTCGACAAGGAATGCCAGGACTATCAGATGCAGTGGAAACAGACATGTTTGACGGTATGTGTAAACCGACGTTTTATTCATATATATTCATGTGGACGAGCAGGACCATTTTTATATCATGTTAAAAGATACTTATAGAAGTGCTTTTAATCGAGCTTTACTAAAAACCAAAAAATCCCAAGCTAAATCCCAAAACCTCCTCCAAAATCCCAAAGTTTCAGTTGTGCTAAAGTTTTTATAGTGCAATAATCAGTACTTTCCAATGTGTTGCTGTGATCGTGAATGTCTGTCTGAAACTCTTCTGGTAAAAACAGCACAAATGGCATTAGTATAAGATGAAATTTCTCTTTACTTAAACTTCTCTTTTATTGTCCAAGGCATAAGCAATCTAAACGAGAGAGATGTGTTCATCACTCAGATTAACACACTATCAGATCAGCCCAGGCTCTGGTGGCACCCCATGCTAGATTGCAGATTTGCAGCCCCCTATTCCAGTTTAATATATATATATGTGATAACTGCATGTGTATATATGTGTGTTATGATCAGATCCTGATGCAGATGCTCATGTTTAAATTAGTCAAATCTTATGATTTTTTCGTTGATGATAATTTTATTGTTTTAACAAACAATATTTTAATCACTTTAGCGGTTAGCTGATAATCATTATTAACATTTTGTTAACTGCCAAAAATATTTTTTGCGTAATATAATGGGTGTAGGACCGCACGATGGTCACAAGAGGGTCGCACTTCCCCCAAAAGAACCCCCCGATCATTTGGCACCCCAGGGCAACTGCCTATGTCGCCTATTTCAGGGGGCCGCCCCTGGGTTCAGTCTTAATTAAAGTTAAGAATAAGTTTTGTGTACAGAACCGCCGCAGTGTCTGTTTATTAATTAGAATAAACTCCCCAAAAGAGCACAGTTAATTATTCATGAATTTTTTTTGGTTTGCCTAAATTATCTTTAATTAACTCATTTTTGTTTTGCTTCACCCCCCCCCCCCCCCCCCCCCCCCCCCCCCCCCCCCCCCCACCCCCCCCCCCCCCCCCGCCCCCCCCCCCCCCCCCCCCCCCCCCCCCCCCCCCCCCCCCCCCCCCCCCCCCCCCCCCCCCCCCGAAAAAATGTTGTGTCTTGTGTCTTCTGCGTGTGAAGACTATACGGCGATGCCATGTATGATTATTCTTATTCTTCAGGCATCAGTACAGGTCTGTATATCACAGTGTTATTCAGTGTCCGGGTCAGTCTGTGGTTCTCGGCTGTTCTAAACACCATCAGAATCACTGACCGTCATTTACACCCTAAACTCTAATATTAGTTCAATTGAATGGTATTAATTTATTCCAACAGTTTATTCTCTTCATTTCGTAGTGTTTCTCTCTTCTCTCTTCTCTAGAAAAATCAGATTTCAGTTTCTATGTGTTGCCATGTTAATCTAATCTGCCTTCAGAATCAGTAGCGCTGCCCGTGGAACTTACACTATATTAGCAGGGGCAGATTGTTCATTGGCTAATATTATTAAACACTGTTTCTTTAACCAATCAGACGTCAAGTCCGCCTCCCAGCACCAGCTATCTGGCCCACAATAACATCAGTGTTTTTCCGTCCTCCTGAGTAAAACTGTTACAGCCCAATTCGGCTGGCGAAACCCGTCTGTAGAGTTAGAATTTTTGCCCCCACAATGACTGAGGCGGAGAAATTAAATGTACTTTTAATTAATTTAAAGTACAGCCTTTAAATGTCTGATAGATTTTATTGATGTCTGTAATGTTTTTGTGATGTTATATTAATATTAAGAGAAATATTGATTCTGAACTGCTCCAGATGTTGTAGGTGGTACAGTTGTGGTTGTAGTGCAGAGGTTTGGAGTTGTGTGTTAACGGGTTTCTTGTCTCTCTGTGTGTAATTCCACGTCGTGTAATATTGTGTGTTTGTTTAGTATTGATAGTTTCTATAATTGGGATGTGACAGTGGTGCTATTAGAAGAGGGGTAACAGTCGGGTAAATCCACACTGAAGGACCGGCTAACACTGGATATTCACATATGATTAATGAGTTTACAGGGTGAGGATCTGCAGTAGGGTTTATGATTTGTGTGTGTTTTTTACTCGTTTTCATATCAGTAGGTCAGGCAGGTAGGTTCGCACCATTCCGACCAATACCCCGACCCCGCCGACCACCAAAACGACCCTTGCCAACAATCATCATACAGCAAACCCAGACCACCTCCACCACCACCACCATGGCTGCAGGTCAGAAACCAGCATTTACTGTCTCCCTCTCTCTCTCTCTCTCTCTCTCTCTCAGGTTCTGTCTGTGTGCAGTGTCTCATGGCTCTTCGTCTCTTGTCTCTCTGTCTCTTCTAGAGAGTGTTGTGCGATTCCTAATCTCTGCTCAGCCTAAAGAGATCTGCTACGACATACCCTCCGGACAGAAACTCCGCCTCTTTTCAGACACCTCCTCAGGTGAGAAATATTAATTCCTAATGCAAGAGGAAATAATAATATTAGAGGGTAAATATCTCACATACAGATATAAAGACAGAGACAGAAACATGTCAAATGTGCAGTTAAAAAGAAAAAAATAGCGGAATGAATAAAACTGTAATAAAACCGGTCTGATTGCGAGTCAGTAACAATAAAAGAGAGAATGAAAGAGAGGGAATTCTGCACTGTGTGAAATTTGCAGTGATGTCATTGAGCATCGTTCACAAATCAGAGTCACATGCAGATAATAAAAGAATTAGATATCACATGAGCGCCCCCACCAGAGACAGGGCATCAGATTTAAATCTGTCCAGATACTTTATGATACTAGGGTTGAGATTTTTCTCTCTTTTACTCTTTCTCTAATTCTATCTCTCTCTCTCTCTGTGTCTGTCTCTCTCTCTCTCTCTCTCTCTGTCTTTTTCCCTCTCTCTCTCTCTCTCTCTCTCTCCACAGGTGTCTCTATAAACGGTCAGCTCTCCACTAATGGCTTCGTTATCGTTGTTGTTCATTATAAATCTGTGACGCTTCTTGTGAGTCCTGTGGAAAATCTCTACTCTGATGGAAAGAGCAAGGTGAAGTTTTTTTGGGGGCAGTCGGAGCCCAGCAGGCACAAGATAGATGAGTAAGACAACAAATAAAACACACACACACACACACACACACACACACACACACACACACCTGATGTATGTAAGTATGTCTGATAGTCAGTAAAGCGGCGAGACTTTGGGAAATAAAGAGCGCTGGATCTGATCTCCTGGACTAACCCATCCGATTCTCTTCTCACAGCATGGTGATATTTCAACAGAGCAACGAATTAGACATCACCTTGGGAAGCGTGCGCATTGTTCTCCTGCTTCATAAGAAGAACAGAGATGTTTTCCTCTGGCCTGTCGTTCATCAGTCAGGACAGAGTGACGACATTAAAGGCATTCTGGGTAAAATGCTGGACTCATGTTGCATTATTATAGACTTGGTGAAAAAAATGTCCAGTTTATCCGTTTTACAAACAATTCAGACTCGGAATATTTATATCAGTTTATTTGTATGTTTGTAATTCTAGGAAAAAACACTCTTGAGTATGAGCAGCTTCCAGAATCAAAGCTGAAAATCAAGGATCAGGAAGTCGAGGCATCGGAGTAAGAAAATTAAACATTGTGTTTTCATTTTTTTCTACACTTTAATGGACGTTTTTAAAGAAAAATGAACGACCCTTTTGTTTCCTGACAGGGGTTCAGCCATCAACTACGGATTTCCTGCAGCTCCCAGTGTAAAATGCTGGCTCGTACCGTATCACTCTCTCCAACAGGGGGAGCTCTCTGACTTCACTGTCTCAGTGCTGTAGAGTTCTATACGCAATACAGCGGTGCCCTGATTTACGAGTGACGGAGCTCGTAACTCAAATTACTCGTATGTCAAATCAGTTTTTTCCCATTGAAATGAATTGAAATGCCTTTAATTTGTTCCGGATCTGTAAAAACACAGCAATTTATTTTGCTACGTGTTTTTAAATAAGAAAAATAAACTTATAAATCACGAATATTGTATAAAAACACTAGAATGTACTGGAATAAACTGGTTTCATTAAGAATAATCTACAGCATTTACCTTGGAGATCAGACGACTCCACTTGCTAACGTGCATGTCTGACTCATATCTCCAAAAAGCCCGTTAGATTGGACACTCGGAAGTCAATGTACCGCTGTATTAATCTAATTTCAGCTTCCTAAATGTTGATTTTTTCGCTAAAAATGATCCAAATATCTATGTTTAAAGTATAATAAAGACTAAAGATTAAACTTGGTATGAAATCTGACATGTTTGTCGTCTATTTTTTGTGGTTCCTGAGTGAATCTGTTCAGTTATTCTAAAAAGACAGTTCACTATAATGTCCTTCAGTTTTATTAGTTTCCTAAAAACATGGTTTATGTTATAATTTATCACGACTACCACTCCAGCGCATGTGGCCCCCTGCTCTGGCACGGGGCCCTTATTTTTCATGTATAAACGGTGGAAAAGTCTGGACGGACCTACTATTTGCCTCACACACTGGGTTACACATACTATAGAGTATGGAAGTAAGAGATTTCAGTAACATTCTCTATTCGTGCCAAAAAACCGGAACCAGAACCGCCTTCATTTATTATCTTTTCCCATATTTTTATATAGCCAACTTTTTATAATTGTAAATTCGTTTGTTTTACTGCGCACACACACACACACACACACACACACACACATCTATACAATTGTTCAGTACAGCATGTTATGTATTACAGATGTCATTCCTGTTTTTGTATTTAATATTTTCTTTTGAATAAAACTTTATATTAAATTTTGGTTAACAAGGAGGAAAAGATTCAAAACTGGATTGAGGGTTTGATTGACACACACTGAGGACGAGATCAGATGATTATGATTGGTTGATTCAACGTTTGATCCAGGATCACATCCCACTTGGAAAAGTCCCGTCCACATACTGTATTAATATAACTTAATCAAATGTCTGATAAAACCGATTTCACCCACAGCCAGTCCACACCCTTTAAATCTGAAATTCATTAAAGCTAAATTTACTCCTCCTCCCTGTCCTCCCTGTCCTCCCCGTCCACCCTGTCCTCCCCGTCCACTGTTCATTAATTAAAAATAGCAAAATAATTTTAATAAAGAAGGAGAACTTTAGAAACTCCACCTGTTATGGAAAGTGAGCAGAGATTTGAGTAAGTGTGTCCTATGTGTCAACAGCATGGTGTCTGTTTGCTCTCGAGGACACGAGGACAAACTTTCCAGTGACGTGTGGAACCAGATGGCGTGTGTAAAGTGTGTTTGCAGGATCAGAGAGCTGTGTATGTCACCATGAAGAAGACCGCTGTCACACTCGGCGTCTGTGGAGCTTTACTTCTCTGTGTCTCCTTAGTTTCAGCCAAGAAGGTAAGACAGGAACACATGATCTCATGTGGTCCATGAGGCGGCTGTTAGTTTCCTTAATGATTTTCACACCAGAAGTTTATAAGCTACAGGAAGTCGTTGGGTTTTCTTGTCTAAAGAAGTAAATGTTTTATTGTTAAATTCTCCTTTAAAAAGTTGTTATATTATTATCACATATTTAAATTCAGAGGATTTAAAATAATATAAAACATGTATAAGTAAACAAACATGGGGTGAAGGTCCACACACACACACACACACACACACACACACACACACACACACACACACAGGAGGCTATTTTTGTTTGAGTTGTTCTGTGTGTTTACTGAAAGCGAGTGTTTAAACTACCTGTAGTCAAAAATTGTGTAATTCCCTAAAAAATATCGGCCAATAAAGTAACTAAAAAATAAACTATTAAAATTTAAAACTGTGTGTTTTTTCCCTCGACGCAGGAGCCGGAAATCGACATCTACAGCTTCCACATCGATTCTAAAGTGAACAGCCGCTACGCCGTCACCGTCATCACCAGCCGAGTGGCCAACCGACTCAATGAGTCCCGAGAGGTTCAGTTCCAGGTCAAAATCCCCAAAAACGCCTTCATCAGCAAGTTTGGGATGTGAGACTATATACAAAAACACATACAGACAGAATAAAATCACTGAAAAAAGGAAAAGAAATTAATTAAAGTTTAACAGAATAAATATCTAGAAGAAAAAGGAGCAAGTGGGGAAGTGCTAGCGCAGTGGGAAAGGTGTTGGACCTCTAATAGGAAGATCAGGGTTCAATTCCCAGCATCAGCAAGTTGCCACTGTTGGGCCCCTAACTGAGGCCCTTAACCCCCATCTGCTCAGTTGTATAAAGTCGCTCTGGATAAGGACGTCTGCCAAACACTGTAAATGTAAATATAAAGATGGAGGGGTTTTTCTGGGAGGGTGGGGGGCATTTTGAGGACAGACACAGAGATAATATTGGGGATAGAAAGGGGGGGGGGCCTGGAAAGGACCCAAGCCAAAATTAAGCCCGGGGCGCCGCAGTGCAATCGCAGCTCCACCCACTACACCAGGACAGTGACCAGATGGAGATTTCAGTATAAAGTTTCATTATTCTAATTCTAATAAAGAGATGTTCAAAAGCTGGACACATTTCAGAGAGAACGTCCTGTTCAGAGAAGAACATCAGTTCCACACATTAACATCACATTATGTCACCGGTGAAGGATTAATAAAACCGCTTGTCTTAAAGTCCATAAAGATAAAAAGATTCTACATCCAATTATTAAAGCTGAACATTTAAATCTGCAGGAAGGAAGGTTAAGTCCAGGATCACGGCCAGAAATTCCACACAGCATGGTGAGATTCCACACAGCAGCTCCCGTCTCCGCAGTCATGTCCTCATTCTAGACAATAAGAGACCTAAGCAGTTGCCTAGTGGACACTTTTGTAATACATCTGAAAGACTTACACATATCTCATTTTTAAGATCTTACAGAGCAGTTAGGGGCCTTGCTTAGGTGCCCAGCAGTGGCAGCTTGGTGGAAATCAAAACCATAATCTTCTGATCAGCAGTCCAACATCCTAACCAATGAGCTTTATTACTTCCCACCATAAATCCCTCAATGTGGTTTAAGTCTATATGCTAATCCGAACTCCTGTCCAGAAAAACATCTTTCAATTGCTCCTCCTCAGGACCATAGAGGGAAAGACGTATGTCGGAGTTGTGAAGCAGAAAGAAGAAGCGCAACAGCAGTACAATCAAGCTGTATCACGCGGACAAAGTGGTGGGCTCGTCAGGTACTAAAGAAAACATCTGATTACACAGCTGGATTATTAAGATAACATGATTTCTATCTGCCTCAGTAAAGGAGCGAACAGCAAGCAGAAGTGTTAATCATGTGTGTTATTGGTTTCAGTTCAGTAGGTCGCACGCTGGAGGAGTTTAAAACCTCAGTGACGGTGGCGGCTCTCAGTAAAGTGACCTTTGAACTCACCTACGAGGAGCTGCTAAAGCGACGGCTTGGAAAATACGAACTACGAATCCACGCCCAACCCATGCAGCCGGTGGCGGATTTCAAGGTGATCCGAGGGACAGAACATCTCCAACTTCTTATCATATCACTCACCCCACACAGCTCATTGTTTAATTCTTTATTGTTTCCTGATTCTCCTATAGACAATGAGAAGCTATATGAATAATTACATATAAGAATGATGAAGTTATAAATCTGTCTTCTAGATTGATGTCTACATTAATGAGAATCAGGGCGTCTCCTTCCTGGAGGTAAAGGGAGGACTGAAAACTCAGGAGCTGTCCAGTGCTGTAATCAGTACTATAGCCGACTCAACCAAAGAGGTGAGAACCGGCCAACAGGAAACCTTTCCTGAAAGGTTCTGAAAAAAATGTTTTTGGGATGTTCTTTTAGCGTTATTCTTCTCTCCTTTTAGCTGTTCCCTTTTAGGGGTCTCCACAGCGAATCCTCTGTCTCCACCTCACCCTATTCTCTACATCCTCTTCACTCACACACACTAACTTCATGTCCTCGTTTATCACATCCATATACCTCCTCTTTGGTCTTTCTCTTTACCTTCTGCCTGGTAGCTTCATCTCTAACATCCTCCTACCGATATATTCACTATCCCTCCCTCTGGACATGTCCAAACCACCTCAATCTGTGCTTCCCTGACTTTCTCCCCAAAACACGAGCCGTCCCCCTGATAAATTTTGTCCTTTTAGCATTATTCATATCTGATAAATTGCAGAAGATCCATAAAATACCAGTTGACCAACATTAAGCAAATGAGACCTTTTGATGTGAAAATAAAAATCGAAAGTTTAAAAAAACGTTTTCAGAACATAAATTTAGCAGCTGGGGAAATGTTAAAGTTCTGCTTTGATTCTGTACTGGTCATTTCCTGTTTACTGGAATAATAATAAGAATATAAATCTGTCCATGCAGGCGTGGGTGAACTTCTACCCCACCCACAAGCAGCAAACCTCGTGTGAAAGCTGTAAAAAAGACGGACTGAACGGAGACCTGATCATAGAATATGACGTGAGGAGACAAAACCAAAATGGTGAACTGCAGGTGTGAAACCTCAGAAATGACACAGGAAATGATGAATGCATTCACAGATCCTGATGATTGACCTGATCATCGCTGTGACATGGGTTTAACTGTAAATGACATCGATGTTGTGTGTTTCCAGACAGTGAACGGCTTTTTCGTCCACTTCTTTGCGCCTACAGATGTTCAGCAAATCCCCAAAAACGTAGTGTTTCTCATCGACCGAAGCGGCTCCATGCGCGGCAAGAAAATCCATCAGGTCGGCTAAGAGCATGTGTAAACTGGTTATTAAAGTTCATTAAAGTTATTTAAGGAACACACACGGTTAGTTTAGTGTTGAGAAAGAAATCTGGAACATCTACAGTGTGTGTTTTCTCATGCTACACACACACACAGGTCTAAAGTTCTGGGTTGGTTATTACTTCTCTATCTTAGACTTGTGTGGCAATGCTGAAGATTTTGGGAGATCTATCAGCAGAGGATTATTTTGGCCTGATTACCTTCGACAGTTCCGTGCACATCTGGAAGCCTGAACTCCTCCAGGCCACAGAGACGAATCTGGAACAGGCCAAATCTTTTGTCGGGGAGATTAAAGCGAAAGGAGGTACAAACATGCACGACATTAAACTTAATTTCAGTCACAGTGAAGCAGAAAGAGAAGGAAAAACTCAAGGATAGTAAAATGACATTTTAAGACTAATTAGCTCATGTTATTAATCTATTCATTCATTTTTTTTTTTTTGGTATTTGCACATTTAATACATGGTATATGATAGCGGTTCCCAACAGAGTGGTCCCGACCCACAAGGGGGCCACAGCGAGCTCTGTAGGGGGTCGTGTTATATTTTGGAAAGTGATGCGCGGTGAGGAGCATTAATGAGAGCCATCATACTGCATTAGCTAATTTTATCCATGTCCCCTGGTTGACCAAAAATGGACATATTTGTAATTTGTCCTCCATAAAAACGAGCGAGTGTCACTGATTCTCCTTCAGCAGCTGATAGTAATGACCCGGACATACTGGACCCTGCAGGTGAGGAAGAGACCACCAATTCAGCTGGCAGTGCAGCAATACTGGAAACATGAAACACAGGAAATACCGAGAGCGAAAATAATCATCAAATATGAAGAGCCCGAAAATATTTTCTTATATTTTCTATAACAGATCAAATGTAATAAAATGGGTTTTTTTTCCACATCAGGAACAAACATCAATCAAGCCCTGCTAGACGGGGTGGAAATGATCAAGAGCCACCCACGACAGGGTTCTGCTGCCATCCTTATCCTGCTGACTGATGGAGACCCCACATCAGGCACACACACACACACACACACACACACACAGACACACACGAGATTGGCAGATATAAAATTGTGTTGATATAAGTGATATGCAGAACTGATATCAGTTCTTGTTTTTTGGACCCTAAACCAGCATTTAAAGGAAAAAATGTTTTGTGAGTGTGAGTGGGTTCTAACAGCTCCGTGTCCTACAGGTGAAACAAACACAGCAAGAATTCAGGCTAACGTCAAAGAGGCCATCGGGGGTAAATTTCCTCTCTACTGCCTGGGGTTTGGATTTGATGTGAACTTTGACTTCCTGGAGAAAATGGCGCTGGAAAACGACGGCGTTGCTCGTAGGATCTATGAGGCGTCAGATGCCGACCTCCAGCTGCAGGTGAGACTCAGCGCTCTGCTGCTTTTCAGGAAGATTCAACAATTCTACACTGTTCACTTAAAGCTTCGACTCTGCTTCACTCTCAGGGTTTCTATGAGGAAGTGGCCACGCCTCTTTTAACCCACATCCATCTAAAGTATCCCGGAGCAGTGAATCTCACCCAGACCAGCTTCAGGCAGTATTATAACGGCTCTGAGATCGTGGTGGCCGGACAGATCACAGACAACAGCCTGGAAAGTCTAGAAAGCGAGATCATCGCAGTCTCAGTAAGATCAGCGCCTCTCCTACTCTTCTGTCCTCTATTGAACATCAAAGAAAGAAAAATCCGGAATGCTGAAATCTTTGATAAGCTGATCTTGTTCTGCTGACTGAGACTGACAGAAGAGTCTGCTTTAGGTTTTCTCTCACTTTTATTTGCAGAAAAGCAGAAACGTGACCTATCAGGACTCTGTATCAGTCAAAGACGTCATGGAGGTTCCAGCAGAGCATGAGAGCTTCATCCAGAGACTGTGGGCTTATCTCACCGTCAAGCAGCTCCTGGACAGGGAGTGAGTGTGTGTTCACACTGTTTACTGCTTTACAGACGGATTTATCCTTCTGACACGTTGTGGTGTGTGTGTCTGTGTGTGTGTGTGTGTGTGTGTGTGTGTGTGTGTGTGTGTTAGAGTGGCACTAAAAGGAGATGAGAAAGAAGCAGCGAAGAATAAAGCTCTGGATCTTTCTCTGAAATATGAATTCGTGACTCCGCTCACTTCCATGGTGGTCACTAAGCCTCAGAAGGAGGAAACTCAGGTCGCCCACAAACCCAAAGAGGGGGCGGAGCCACACAAAGATGTTAGCCAAAACAAAGTGAATCTGGCACAACCACTGCATCGTCCATTAGGTTATAAACCTCCACAATTCTGATGTTTTTTTAAGAAGTCCAACAAGTTAAAATTGATTTGTTTGCTTAAATCAAACTTTAAGCAGCTGGGGGGGAACAGTGAGCGCTCCCGCCCTGTCCCCCCACCTAACCATAAAAGATTATTATTATTATCATTATTAACACTAGTAGTAGTATTTGTTGTATTTTTTTCGATGTTACTGCATTACGATCTGTCGTTTATCTGCCGAGTCTCCCTGGTGATTATAGCTGTGCTGTTAGAAAGAGAACTGTAGTGAACGTAAACCATGTTAATCTGGAGTTACTGTTTCATCATCACAAAACACAGTCCAAACCATCACCGGCTCCGTATCCTAAAAATAAAGAGGAAAAGAGAGAGAAAGTCACATGAAAAGCTGTAAACTGTAGTGATTGAGGTGACCAGAAGGGGCAACAGCGAATCTTGGGGTGGCACAGCAATGCAAAGCAATGCAAAGCAAAGCAAAGCAATGCAAAGCAATAAAATAAAATAAAATAAAATAAAATAAATATAAATAAAATAAAATAAAATATTCTAGCACAATAGGACGCAGCAGATTAGCAGGACTTCCCCACGGCGGAATATAAGAACAGTAAAGTCAATAATACTTCAGCGTTCAGTGTTCCTAAAGTTCCAGCAGACTCCAGTTATAAGTTCATGAGAATGTGTGTGTTTAAGCTAAAGAGGTTTCGATTAATGATATAAACCATCATGACAGATGCAGTCAAGACCTTTTGGGGGAGTCCAGATACTGTGAGTGTAAAGCAGAGTGTAAACTCCACCCAGAGTTCAGCTGGTCTCCTGATCATTTAATGAACTCTGTGTTGATGTATTTAACAGATAGAAAAGGGACATTTCTCCATCACCGTCTGCTCAGGATCACGAGCTCCTCTACAGCCAATGTTCAAACAAGACCAGTGAAGTTATCAGGTAAAACATCCGCAGCTTCACTGCTTCTTATTTAATTAATACATTCATTAGTGTCGGAAAGTCGGTCATTCCAGATGTGTTTAATAATGTTTATATTTTTCCCTTTCATAGTTCAAGGCTACGGTTCATCTAAAGGTCTGATCTTTTCTTCCTGTCCTTTATTGTGTTGTCTTTATTTCGTCTTTGCAACTGTTGTCCTCCTGATTAACCTGTTTATAAAGCGAAAAATAGAGAATTATCACGCAGTTCTGGCTTACACCATAATCATTTCAGGAAATTACACAATAAATAAAACTATATTTCTATTATTACTTTAACCCCAATACAACAGGAAGCCTAATTCACTCTGTACGACTGCAGCTTTAATAGAAATGCAGCACAGACATATGAGGACATTCACGTCATCTGCTGTTTAAATGACATAGAGGGACAGTTCAGAGAGCCACGTCCTCGAAAAATAACCAGAATTTGGATTTCATAAAGTTCATAAAACAGACAAATGTTAAATACTGTGACCTTTTACCATGGTTACTAAACATTATATAAACCAATAAAATATTAACTCGGTCCTGAGGGGGACGAGACCAGAGGCGTAGCTAAGGGGTTTTCAGTGCAAGGGGGACAAAGTCCGTTTCTGTGCCCCTTCTGGCCCCTTGTGACAAGGTGTAAGGGGGGGTCCGTCATGCTTTCCTGAAAATTTGTGAGTTTTTAGAACATGAAAATCTGCATATTGTGGCAAAATTTTAGAAGCACGATAATTAAGGCAACAATGGAACTTTGAAGATTAAAATTTATTCGTAATTATGGAGCATCACTTTGGTGCCACCAGATGCAGCACCCGGGGACAGATGTCTCTTCCCTGGACATCAAAT